>CAUYRH010099437.1:0-66167 GCA_963574655.1 Perodicticus potto
GATGCCCCTTAGCTGGCTGTCAGGGCCTGTGCTGGATTCATCTTCCCATCTTCCCCAGGGCCACTTGGTGCCCATGCCTAGGCTTGGACTGGGATGCATGGATGGAACTCAGATATGCAGGTGGGGGGTGTCCACCACATATGCAGGTGGGGGGTGTCCACCACATACAGGCAGGAGGCCCTCATAATGCGGACCAGGTGGGGATGGCAGAGAAGTGAAATGGGTTCCAGGCTGGGAGCCACCACTGGAACCTTTTTCTTTGTTTTAGAGACAGAGTCTCAATTTACCACCCTCAGTAGGGTGCCGTGGCATCACAGCTCCTGGCAACCTCCAACTCCTGGGCTTAGGCGATTCTCTTGCCTCAGCCTCCTGAGTAGCTGGGACTACAGGCGCCTGCCACAATGACTGGCTATTTTTTTTTTTTTTTTTTTTTTTGCAGTTTGGCTGGGGCTGCATTCGAACCCGCCACCCTCGGTATATGGGGCCGGTGCCCTACCCACTGAGCCACAGGCACCGCCCTCCACTGGAATCTTGACCTGGACCCAGCAGATGATGGCAGCAGATCAGCTCACTTGGGGTCTGACTTGGGTTGTGCATCAAGGAAAATAGTGCATTTGGGTTCCATTTTTACCTCTGATCTCATCACTGTAGAGCCCAGTCTTGGTGGCTATGATGTTATGACTCACCATTCACCGAATTGGAGTCTGGTTCTGGGGGGATTTTTCCATGTCTCCTCTTTTTCCTTATCAAGATGTAGAGAGATGTGTGGAGGTTACCACTGTTCCAAGATCACGGTATTTTACTTTGTAGTGATTAAGTTCCCCACATTGTAAGATTTCGAGACTGTTTCCTGATTCAGCCGGCCTTGACCTCAGCCTCCATAAACTGATGTTGTCTCTCTCTCTTCATTACCTCAAGGTCTTGGTAAATGTTGGTGTACTTTTCTCTCCTTTCTTTAGTTCCAATCACCATCCTTGGAAAATAATTACTGGAAATGTTCTGGAATAGAAGATGAAGAACAACGGAGTCGTGTATGCAGCACATAAAGTAACTAATGGCATGGAATGAATAATCTCCTTTTCATTGGAAATCCACCCCAGGGGCACACTGGCCTGCCTGGCAAATCAGTCTTCCCTTGCCCACTGTTTACCCCACACTGGTGGGGGAGTTCCTTTTGCCCAGATACTGAAATTCTCAGCTTCCCATCAGGTGGGAAGTGCAGGTGTTCAGGGAGCTACAAGGTGCGATGCTGAGCCTGCACAGGTGGGCGAGACAGGCAGGCTCCTGACTTGCAGGTTGTTAAGAGCAGGAGGGAGATGAGGTTTGCACACAGAGCTGCACTGTGGCTGCCATCTGCCTTACAAAAGCATCTGCATCCCAGCAACCAAGAGCATCAGCCACTGTTTATCGAGCTTTTAATATGTTGCTGGTATTGTGTTAAGTAGTTTATGTGCACTGTAAAGAGACTCATTTATGACGTAAGATCACCTTAGCCTCTGAAGCCAGACTCTCTGGGCTCAGAATCCTGGTTCTGTCATTTACTGCTTGTATGACCTCAGGCGTGCCTGTGATTCCCTCTCCTTATCTGTAAAAGGAGAATGGATGCAGTACTTACCTCTTCAGGGTATTGTGAATTTACAGCAACACCAGGCATGCACGTAGCACTAATGTGGTTAATGTGTCAGGCAACGCTACCAAGTAGCTTCTGTGTTATCATTTCTTCTTTCAAAGTAGGGCAGCAAGGCTTTGGTAATGAACTTGCCCAGATTTACTGCTAGCAGTAGTCTGCCTGCTACCAGAGGCCTGCGTGGTGTACATAGTGCTGAGTTGCCACCCAGTGCTAAGACTGAGTCCAAGGGCCAGGTCTGCAGAGGGGCAGGTGCTGATTCCAACCGGGTCTCTCTGTCTCTGGGCCCTGCTCAAGCTGCAGAGTTCTGTGGTTCTCCAGAGGTGCAGAGAGTGATGCTGGGCAGTAGGGGTTCCTTGAGGCTATAATCTTTCCTTGGGGCAAGAACTTGGTAATGACTGGTCTTGTGTGGAGTCCATGGATGTGGTCCCTGAGCAGGAAGAAGTGCATATGGAGGTGGAGAGGAGGTTCCAGTAGGGTCTTCTGCTTTGCTGATAATCCAGTTCCTCCTTTCTTTTCTTTTTTTTTTTTTTTTATTGTTGAGGCTTCATTGAGGGTACAGGGAACCAGGTTACACTGATAGCATTTGTTAGGTAAAGTCCCTCTTATAATTGTGTCCTGCCTCCAAGAGGTGAGCCCCCCCCCACTCCCTTCTTCCCTTTCTCTGTTCCTCCCTTCCCCCACCCCCCACCATATACTAGGTCATTGATTGTCTTCATATTAGAATTGAGTATGTTGGATTCCTGCTTCTCCATTCTTGTGATGCTTTACTAAGAAGAATGTGTTTTGCCTCCATCCAGGTTAATACAAAAGATATAAAGTCTCCACCTTTTTTAGTGTCTGAATAGTATTCCATGGTATACATATACCACAGCTTGTTAATCCATTCCTGAATTGGTGGGCATTTAGGTTGTTTCTACAGTTTGACAATTGTAAATTGAGCTGGGATGAACAGCCTAATGCAGACGTCCTTATGATAAAATGATTTTTGTTTCTTCTGGGTAGATGCCCAGTAATGGGATTGCAGGATCAAATGGGAGGTCTAGGTTGAGTTCTTTGAGGATTCTCCATATTTCCTTCCAAAAAGGTTGTATTAGTTTGCAGTTCCACCAGCGGTGTAAAAGTGTTCCCTTCTTTCCTAAAAAGTAACTCAAATTAATCAACATAAAACAAGCCAACAATCCCTTATATCAATGGGCAAGAGAGATGAACAGAACTTTCTCTAAAGAAGATAGACCAATGGTGAACAAACATATGAAAAAAATGCTCATTGTCCCTAATTATCAGAGAAATGCAAATCAAAACCACCCTGAGATATCACCTAACTCCAGTGAGAATGACCCACATCACAAAATCTCAAAGCTGCAGATGCTGGCGTGGATAAATATCCATTTCTTAAAGCGGAATGAGTTCAGCCTGACAGAAGCCGAATCTAGCTGGAAGGGATATTGTACCCAGGCAGGGCGTCTTTCTTCCTCGGACATCCCCCTCTTTTCATCCTTATAGGGGCACTTTGGAGGGGCCAAATTTCTGTCATCCTAAGGTTCATCATCCATGCCCAGTGCTACTGGTCCTCTTCCTCAGCACTTGTTCCTTAAATGTGGGGGTCTTGCTCAGCTTTGTTGATTCTAAATAGTCCCACTTTTATAAGCATTTAGAAACTTCCCAGATCAAATATCCCTGGGCTGGTTCTAGAAGACTTGACCACTAGCACAGGCATAATCTGGCTCCAGAGTCGTCTTGATTCAGTAGTCACAAACAGGACTTGAAATTAGGAGAAAACATTCAGACTGAAAAAACTTCGATAAATAATTTATTATAAAAGTAGTCTTTTTACTGGTGAAATTTTGGAAGTCACATAAGAATGTGAAATAAGTTGTCCGGATAGTAATAACCCCTGTTAGTGCTTTGGTATGTTTCCCTTTGAGCTCTCTCCTCTCCCTTTCCTTCCTGTCCATCAGTCCTTCATTTAGTCATCATTTGTAAACACGTATTGAACACCCGCTTGTGCCGGGCGCTGTGCTAGTTAGAAGGCTCAGGAACGTTGAGTCTGGGGGAGGGCCAGATACATCGCTGCCAGGGATGACAGAGAATAATGTGCAGTGACAGGGATGGGGGTACCTCAGATGCCTGGCAAGAGAGGGCTCAGCTCTGCATGCAAAACGAGTGACCCCTGGACTTCCATGGGTGTGCCTTGCCATATTTTTTTACTGCAAAATTTGGCCATTCGGGCCTAATCTTTACACTTAATGCTGTGAGCATTTCCCCATGGCCATAAATACTTAAAAAAGTCATTTAGGGGAAAACCCCCTAACCGTCCTTTATAGGACTGCACTGCTGAGTGACTTGTCTGTAACTCATATCGCCGAAACTATGGGCACGAGCTGCCTCAGCAGCAAGTACAAAGGACGAGACCCCGGGAGTTGGACCTGGCTCCCAGGAAGAGCCCAGACGCTGGTCCATCTTCGCTAGTCCCCCTCCTTAGTTCTCCTCCTTCCCCTTTCAATATTCCATCACATCAGAAACTTAGAGGAGGGTGATCGTGCCTGAGCGCCGAGCTCAGCTCGCCCAGATCCATCATTATCTCTGCTTGGCCAGTGAGCAGCCGCTTCCTCCCAGGCCCAGCAGTCAGGGCCAGCCCGTGTGCAGTCCTGACCCTGTGCTCCCCCTCCCGGGCAGAGAGAGTCACAGTGACCGTCCTCATGCCAGGCAGCAGAGCGCACGGAGGGTCACTGCTGCCCATGTGGAAGGAGCTGTGGTGTGACGGGCTCTGTCGTGGGCAGAGTGAGTAGGCATCCCTCGCCAAGGTCAACCCTACCCCCCGGCTTCCCCCAACCGACGCAGGCATTGCAGCCACTAAAAGCCTCCCTGACCGTGGACGCTGTTCCCATGGCAGCTGTTGGGTGAAACTCGGATTCATTTTTCTTTGCTCCGAGGTGTCCCAGTCCTACTGCTTTGTGATGTTGCCTCTGTCATAGGCTAAATTTGACATCAGAGTTATGTATTTAAAGCTTCTGCATCGTTTTTTTCCTAAGGTACTAATAGCCACCCATGGGTCGAGATCCTAGAGCCTGGAAAGGTTCAACTTGGGGTCTGTCCCCAAGGACCAGATGGTGCTGGGCATGGCGCCTCTGTGGAATCCACTGGGGTTTTCACCCGGGAGTGGCCTCTGGACATCGTGGAGTGCAGGGTCTTCATTCTACACTCGGGCTCACAGCGTTTAAGTGAATTCCAACTGTTTTCTGCACAGCAGGGAAGGCCCCTCTGACCCTCTGAGACTGGGCCAAAGTCCCGGGAGTCCTAGGCAAGACTCGGCGGGAGACTGGTGGCTTCCCGCCTCCGCCTGCTCTTTATACACGTCTGCTGCGTGGTTTCCTTGCTGACACAGAGGAGGATGCGTGTGGTGTGTTGTGCGGGCACATTCACCCACGTCCACATCCAGCCTGGGAAGGGGGCGACCGCTGTGTGCGGGGCCGAGGATGGATTCACACCAGGTGCTTTTGAAGGGGAGCACCATGAGCTCAGTGACCAAGGGACCCAGGAGTCTGAAATCCTTAAACTTCACCCTGAAGAATGACCAGGAGGCGTTGGGCATGGTGGCGACCTCAACTGACAGTCAGGCCTGTGCCTTCTGCTGTGGGGGCCGTGGGTGCACACATCTCAGTCTGGAGACCCCGCCAGAGCATCCTCAGGCTGGAGAGGGAGGCTCCAGTGGGGGGTGTCCTGTGAGGGGTGGCTGGCCGGGAGAGGCCCAGGTCATGGCACCAGGGGCTACTTGAGGACCACAGTGAGGCCCGCTGACGCCAACACCACATAGCATGTGAGCACACATGAGAACATACCTCTGGAGCCTGGACAGGCTGTCCCACGTTCTGGCTCAGCACGTCTGCAGCCTGGGATTCTGCGTTTCCAGCAGGCGCCCCAGAAGATGCCATGCTGCTGGCTTAGGGCACTCGTTTTGGGGAGGGAGATTTTTAGGTTGCTTTTTTTCCTACACCCTACTCCAAGCTTCTGAATTTTAGCCCTGGAGGTGTGGGCCACAGTCCCCCTGTCATCCTTGGCTCCAGCTCTGCTCCGCAGCACCTCTCAGGTCCTGTGACACCTCCTGTATTAAAATCATGGTGATTGCCCCAGAGAGCTGAGGCCAGGGGCCTAGATGAAGGTATCACTCACCATGGAGGGGACTAGGCACTTGGGTGGGCTGGCAGAGTCCTCCCCATGTCCATGAGAGCCACCCCATTTGGAGGAACAGGATTTCCAGGATGACAGGTGCCAGAAGGTGGTCCTGATGGCTGAGCAAAGGTCACCTCGTCTGATAGTGTGGCAGGTCACAGACCCATGCAGACACCTGGCTAGATCTTTCTGATAAGCAGGAAAGACTTCAAAGAGTACTGCAGCGTGCCCTTTCATTCTCAGGAATGTATAGGTGAGAAAATCTGATTCTGAAAGTGAGGGTCTGCTGCCTGGCCCATTGGGCACTGCAGGCCAGATGGTCAAAGAAAGAGGAAGTGTGGTGGTGGCATCCTGCCCGCCAAGTGTGACAGGGGCTAGTTCCAGGGAAAACAGTCACCTGCTGGGTTCCCCAGCAGTCAGTGCAGTGTGAAAAGACCAGAGCCCAGGGGGAGGTCAACATGAAAACAGACTTTGTAAGGCTTTAAGGCTCGGGTGTGAGATGGAAGTTCCATTTTGGGCTAGAGAACGATGAGGCATGGTGTCATTATAGGCCAAATAATCACCGTTTGTATTGGGGAGCGATGACTGGCCTATATGAAAGCAGAAAAGGAAAACCAAGGAAGAAATAGATGCAGCGGAGAGAAAGGAAAGTACTCGCAAAGCCCTGAGTATATCTACAAAGTGACATGTCCAGACTTTGCAAGCGGAGGCAGAGAGTTGTGAGCCTGGTGAGCACGGCGGTAGCCACGGAGGTGGGACATTTAAGATGCTGTGGGGAATCGCAGACTTTTGCCCATAGGACCCTGAAAATGTGTAAGGGCTGCTTTTGTACAGGGGGAGTCTAAATGGTATGAGACAAAAGGTGGACGGATGGGTGGCAGCCGCGTGGGTCGTGAGGACAGCAGTGGTCTGACCCCCAGGGAAAGCTGGCCGAGAGAGAGCCACGGGTGCCAGGCCACTCTCAAGTGCTGCAGGTCAGGGCGCAGGAATGGCTGCCATGGCAGTGTTTGGGGGACATCCCATTTCTCTGTCCAGCGAGACACAGATACCTCTGTTAGTGCAAAGCAGGAAGGTGTTGAGCCTTTGTACACTTGAGAGCACAGAGGAGGAGACAAAGTTTGCACTTGGGAAAAGCAGAGTGAAAGTCTGCAGGTCCTCCGCCCCCTCTCCCCAGAGGGGCTCCTCTGAAGGGTCCCTTCCCAGCTGACATGTCCCAGGTCCCTCTGCCTCTCCACAGGGTTCCTGGCCACCACCTCTCTCCTGGGCCCCTTGTCATTCACATCATCTTGGACATGGGAGGTGTCATCCACACTGTCTTTGCTTTTCAGGGCCTCACTTATCCTTCTCCCCGCCCTTCCCCTCCCCCTCGCCAGCGGCTCACCCTTCCCAGTGGCTCCTCCTCCTGTCCTGGGAAGACCATCAGGGACTCCCCATTGCCAACAGATTAAAAGTCCAAACTCTTTAACTTAGCTTAGCTTGGAGCCTCTCTGGAGCCGCTCCGGGCCACTCCTTCCACTGGCTTCCTAACGCATCCCTTTCGTTTCTGCCCAGCTCATTTTCTCAGTTATTCCTGAACAGGCCACAGGTGTCCCTCCCCTAGCCCCTGACCCCTGGTCCCTGCAAGCCCAGGTCCAGTTCCATTTCCAATCAAGTCCCACTTCCATTTCCAATCAAGTTCCAGTTCCATTTCCAATCAAGTCCCACTTCCATTTCCAATCAAGTTCCACTTTTAAGTGGCGAAGTTCCAGTTTAAAGTTCTACTTTTAAGGGGCGATGTCCCCCACAGGCTTCCTTAGGATTTAAGATTGAGGAAACTGGGGTGCAGTTCCATTTTGTAAGCTTGCTTCGGAGGCCTGAGGGCTTGTGACCACGTGGCTGTCTTGGCCTCCGGGCTTCTGTCTTCTGTACATCTCCCTGTTCTTCCGGTCATTTATCCAGGGTGTAAGTCAGTCAAAATTCAACCCCGTGAAGTATGTGGGGGTGGTTTTGACTTCATGGAGGCCTTGGAGATGGTCTGGGGAAGACTGCGCTGACAAACACGCACAGATACGCACATACACACTTATCATACACTCCCTTCAGCCCCCGCTCGTTCCCATACTCTGCTCTTTTTGCTCACCTTCTTCGCCTCGCTCCTTTACTCCTCCCACCCCTTCTCCTCCTATCTCCCCACAAAGAAAGAAAAGTCCTGCGTGTCTCATGCGGTCACTTCACCCTCCTCTCCGAGCATCGGAATGGTTCATATCAGGCCTATGGGCTCTCATCTTCTGCCATCAGCACTGATCAAATTCTCCCACCCCTGCCCCGAGCTTTCTTTCCCTAAGAAAATGCCACGGAGAGGTTCACATCTCTGTAGCATCACCCGCTCACTCCCTGGTCCAGCCTCCCCCTGGGCGGGGCAGCTGTGGCTGGGGCCCAGGCCAGACCCTTAATTCTCTCTGCACCAGGTGGGGCAGTGTCACTTTTGATAGTGACAATGATGGTAGTATGAAGACCCTCCACTCAGTGACTTTGGGAGTATTTTTAGAGCGGGAGATAGGTTTAACCAGCACTTTACTGTAAGAGTATTCCTAAAGCACCAGATGACTCTGAAAAGTCTTGTAACAAAAGAAGAAGAGGAAAATGAAGCAAGATCAGGAGAGCAGCACCCAGGAGTCCTGAAGGAGAGGGAAGACCAGCGCTGCAGCCAAAGCAGAGGGGTTCCCAGGACTGCCTGCCCATCTCTGGACTTTCAGAGGAAATGCTGTGATCTCATTCTCTCAGTTGAACATAAGCATCTGAGTCCTATTCTTTGTAAGACACTGTTCTAGGAACTGGAAACACCCTAGTGCGCAAGGTAGAATTTGGTTTCTGTGTTCGTGGGGTTTCTATACTAAGCAAAAGACAGACATCAAGCGAATATAAATCCCGTGGTTGTGCAGAGAACTCTGAGGGGTGATGGAGGGGTTGACTTCTGCCTGGGCGGCCCACAGGCTCGGGTGGTCAGCAGAATCTAATCTGAAGGAATGTGGGTGGGACTAGGGAGGACAGGGCGAGAAGCTCAGGAGGGATGGCCGAGAAATGCGATGTGTCCTGAGCACCTTGTCCGGGCAACTTCCCTAATAAAGATCCCAGAGCAACTTTCCCCGTGTCAGACAACCCTCTTGGGGACAGGGCTGATTGCTAAGAGATACTTGCAGCAACTTGCAAAGAAACGTGGGAGAAAAAGATGAGTTTTAATCGTTCTAATTTGGACTTTTTGCTTATTTCACTTAGCACGAAGAGGCCTCCAACAAGGAAAAAAACCATCGCAGCTGGATCCAGGTTCATCCCAGAAAAGCAGACAGTGAGGGGCTAACGGAAGTTTGGGGAGGGATCAGGTTTGTTTCTATCCCCCAAGTCAGATAAATAGCATCCTGTGGGGTGACTTCCGTGAGTTTGTTTTGGGGAGGTGACCTGATGGCAGTTCCTGGTTGGGGAGAATTTACAGGGCTGCGCTCCCTTTATAGGAATAACTTGAGGTGTAGGATGGTGCTATGTTTTTCCAAAGAGGATGTTTCTCTCCTTCTGACAAGGGCCTCCTGGCAGCAAGAGCCCAGGACCGTTCTAATCCAAGTTCACATCTTAAGGGCCCCTGGATCTGCAAGGAAAAATGAAGCTGGACTGCAAGTCCATGGAGGGTGGGCATGGTGCACCTTTGTTCCGGAGTGTGATTCTTCAGGGTTAGTGTAAAGGAGCTGAGGGGACAGACTTTGGTGGGTGGTGGGCACTGAAAGCCCATCAGAAGTACGGCTCACCTAAGTCTATCTAAGCAGGTTCGTCTTGACCCACCAGTGCCCTCAAGGACAAAGCAGCTTTGAGGGCTGGGTTTACCAGTCTGGGTGGGTTCTCTCCTCTCTGGCTAACCCTGTCTAGTCCTTCCACTATCTTGTTATCTCTTTGATGCCCTGAAGAAGACTGTTCTTTCTTTAACATCACACTCCTATAATGACTGTCCTCAGATGGTTTCTGTGGCCGGGTGGCCATTTCCAGAATCTTAGCTACTCCTCTAGGCCATTCCTTGCCATGGGGCTTCTCCCCAGCTTCAGAGATGTGCAGGTGGGGAAAGTGGAGTCCAGTAGGGCTGAGGGAAGGCAGAAGGGCAAAGGGGATGCTGGCTAGGCCTCCTCCCCTGGGGTGGGGGAGGCAGGGGCACCTGGGCTATGAAAGAAGCCTCCAGAACTGGCATCTTCATTATCTGTGGACGAGCCCTTATTTCTCAAAGATGCTTTGGGGACAGAGACAGCCCAGAAGTGAAGAAGAGACAAGTGCTGGAGGGGTCTGCAGCCCTTAGAGGATCAGAGAGAGAGGTGTGTCTGTAGACCACTCTGATGACCCCTGGGACAGAGGTCTTCTCTCTCTTCTAATGATCACCTCGGCTGTGGGCTTTTCCAGTTTGGGATGCCAAGGAAAACCAGGCTTCTGAGCTTGCAAAGGCTGGGTGGAGGTTCTTGTGTCTCCTCTGGTCATCCTGGGGCCCCCAGGGAGAAGCACACCCTTTGGAAGCAAGCCACCTGGCCTTTGCAGTAACTGTCTCAGGCGGCTTTTGCTGGCATGAGCACTTTTCATTTCATAATTCCTCAGGTCTACTTTCAGTTGGGGAGAAACCTATCCATGGATTCATTTCACAAATATTTACTGAGCACCTACTATATTCCATGTCCTATTGTGGGCACCAGGGATGAACTATTATCCTGTGAAACCTGTAAAAATAAAATTAAAGAAAAAAAGAAAAAGCCCTGTCCATGTAGATGTCACATTCTCAGGAATGTTATCCTGGGTAAGGATTTGCTTGGGAAATCTGTCATCTTCCCAAGTCATCAGGGTAGGGTTTCACTGTCCTTGTGCTCCAGGTCCCTCCCCGTCCCCCCCCCCCCCACCAGTTTTACTTGTTCTTGGACATGGATGATTCTCTCCAGGGCTCGTATTTGCCAGCAGCCCAGGGTGCTTGGAATTTCTTTAGCTCCTATCACTCCCCTTCTGGGAGTGGGCAGAACCCTCTGCCAAATTTATGCCTGCAGGGCGGGGAAGGTTGTACCGCCCTTCACAGCACAAGGCCAGGGACCACCAGGTTTTCACCCTGGTGAGGGATACTGGGCAGGGGGTGGGGGGCCCAGGCTTCTCCAAATGGTGTCTTATTGCCCGAGTGACTCGGATGTCACTGAGAGAGCGAAAACAGTTCATTTGGCTGGAATGTTCGGACCTGAGACCAGGTAGTAACGCTGCTGGGGTCTAGGTGTTTAACTTCAGTGCAGCAACCAAGTGGAGACTTGATCAGTCACAGTGTCTTCTGGATACACATTCATTTGCATTTTCTTTCTGTTACATGGATTAAAGAATGGGTTGGTTGTATGACATGTTTGTGTGATTGCAAATCAGCACTTCTCAAAGTGTGTGACTGAGTTCTGTGAAGACTCAGAATGTGTCACCCGTGAGGCTGCTGTGCGGGTGGCAGTGGGCCCCTGGGGCCAGTCCCAGGAGTGGGACCACCCCACTGCCTGCAGCTCCAGGGAACATCTTCTCACTGGTGCTCCCAGCCACAGCTCTACAGAAGGCTAAAGTTCCTGCCCGGCATTTGCAAAGGGGCTTCTTACTGTCCCTTGGCCTCAGACTTCTGCCTGAATTCATACTGTCTTGTCAAGAAATGGGAAATGTAGCCCCATTCACCATTCTCCTGATAATCTGATCCCAGCACAGTTTGCCTGGGGGTCTTCCGTTGATCCCCTCCTCTTCTTCTTCAATGCGGGGCTCACACTGGCGCCACACACAGTCTTCAGAAACATCACTGGCACCCCTCCCCTTCCTCACTTCCTCCTATGTTAGATGGAAGGACACAGCCCTCTGCTAACCTCCCTCTAAGCCTGCACAGCTGAACCCCTAATGGTGCCCTGCGAAGTTGAGGGCTTTGCCTTCACCCTGGATGAATTCTCGCCTCCTAACCAAGTAACGGAGGTTATAATTGGGACTTTGTAGGGTGGGGACGGAGAAGGCTGCCAGTAAGCTCCTTTTTACCTCTCCTGTCTAGACTACCTTTCCAAGGGTGAGATACACCTGTGCTTAGCCACACACTAAGTCTGGAACCACCAGTACTGTTCTCTCTGAACGGAGATGGAGATAGCTCTGGCTGGGGCTGAGGCCTGGACGCCATTCCTGTCCTTAGGAAACAGTCTCTAAGACCTGATTCCCCTCTGGAAGGAAAATTCTAACGGCAGAGGAAAGCATCCTCTGTTCTTCCAGAACCCTTTGGCATTTCTCATTTGCTCATCACATTAGCAGGATTCCTATTCTCTAAGGAATAGGAATGGTGGGCAAGAGCTGGTTTGGTCACAGCATTTGGTTACTTTTTTGGAGAAAAATAAAGAGTGTCATTGTTTCTAGGTCACCGGGAACGCACACCTGGCTCTTTGGGAGCCCTCCTGTCAAGACTGGCTCGAAGCTAGGTATCCCGAAGCCCTGTTCTGGGCTCAGATTTCTGTTACTGACTTCAGTTGGAATCCTACCGGTGCATGTAGAGCTGAGACACAGCTGGGCCAAGGAGGAGGAAAGGGCAGTGTCCTCCAGTAAACTGTTGATACTTATCTCCCTGCCTAATTCATCTGGGCCAGGCCTGGGTACTTCTTCAGTTTGTGTGTCCAGCTCCTTTTCCAGTAGTGGGTCTGCTTTGGGAGACTATCAGGAGGTGTTTGATGAATTGAAGAACAGTCCTGAATGACATGGCTTCTTAAAAGGAATTTCCAATTCTGCCTTCAAATTCAAGTGGAGATACACATAGAGGCTGACACCTCTGGGAGATTTTAGAGGAAGTTTACCAATGTGCAAACCTTTATTAAAAATCTCCACCTAATTTTCTCTCTCCCCCAATTCCCTACAATTCATTTCCTAGAATTGCAGGTAATCACTGGGTATCTAGTCTCTCAATTGACTGGTAGAGGAAAACTCGGATCTCTGAGATCATGTTAGGGTACATCAAACTGCTATAGCAAATACACTCGAAATACACTGGCGCAGACACAGCACACATTTCTTTCTTTCTCATGTAGCAGACTGTTGGATATTCCGTATTGTCGAAGTAGGGGCCGGGGAGAAACTTCTGCGCTGTGCATCCCCGGGAACAGGCTTCCGAGGTTGCTGTCATCATCATTCCAGCAGTGGGACGTGGGGGTTATGCAGAGTGAGGGTGAAGCCCAGAATAGGGGTGGGGAGGAGGGTCCCAAACAAAGGGATGAACCTTGTGTTCTGCCTCCCCAGCCCTCTGAGGGGCTAAGGTCATTTGATCCAGCCTGTCAGCCATGTGTCCTGACCCCTTCTTGCAAGGGGGCCTGCCCAGAGTACCTGGGTAGGAAGGGGGTTTAATTAAAAAGAATTCAGCAGTTAGCCCTAAAAGTGTAAATGACATGCAGAGGACTTTTCCTCACACCCCTGGAACCCCTGTGAATTTCTGAGATGCACAGGACAAAGAAAACAGTGTTGGGCTTGGAAGAAAGGCAGGGGAGGGGTGGCCCCCTTCCCTTGGGCTTCCCTGCTTATCCCAGGCCTCCTGCACCCCCTCCCCTCCCTCAGGGGGAGGGAGAGTAGAACAGGCAGCCTTTGGAGTGGTGCAAAGTCTCAATATTTGGGACCTTCTTCCTGGCAGGTCAGATGCACAGTGACTCAGGAGCACCCTATGGGGGTAGAGAACAGTGTTGCGGGGAGTGGAAGGGACCAGCAGAATGGGAGCTTTGGCCACATTGTGGCTTCACACTGGTTTTCGCTAAGAGCGACAGGTGTGGCTTAATGCAAGACGCAGGGGTAAAGAATAAAGAAAGCAGATAAAGATGGTCAGCTTGAGGGGCTGGGCTGGCACTGTGGAGTCAACAGGGCAGGCCCACAGACCTTGGGCATTCCAGGACTAGGTTATTATTTTTCCAAGTGGAAACATCTTTAGAAAATCAGCTGTCACGTTTGCCCACGCTGCAAGCTAAAACATGGCTAAGAAACAATGACTGGGGTAATTTCTAAAAGTATCTTCTAACTCTTCAAGGTCACGGTTGAGGGAGTTGTACTCTTCTCTCCCCTTTTGTTTCTCAACCTAGTTCATTTGCTCCTTGCCGAGCTAGAAGAGCTCGTTCTAGGCCCGGTGTTTGCAGGAAGGTGGGAAGGGCCACGTTCCTTCCCAGTTTCTCCTAGGTTGCAGCAAGAACTGGCGGGGAGAGATGGGCCCCTGGCCCTTTATTCCTGCAAGAGCTGCCTGAAAGGTTAGATGCATCTGTGTGGACTCTGTTTATTGTGGAGCTTCTCCTGTCACTTCCAAAACTATTTTTTAGGGTTGCTACACATTCCAGAGTGTACTGACACACGGAAATCCCTGGACGTGTGGCGTACTCAGAGTCCTGCTGACCACTGCGTAATCTAAACTAAGGGATTCTGTTAGACTATGGACTATCTCCTTTTTAAAATGGAAAAGCTGATTAAGAAAAAGAGAAGAAAAACGAATTCAGAGAAATAGCCTCTTCCAGGGAAGCCTGTCCTCCCTGGTCTGGAAGGTGGGAAGGGTCGACGGTCGAATTTCTATGGGTCCTGGGTTCAGGGCTGCCCGGGTGGCCTTCCTGAAAGGGACGTGCACTGAGTTAGGTTCAAATGTGCATGACCGTTAAGATCCAGGTACTTCTGGCTGATTAGGGAAGTGAGTGCTTTCTCTGCACAAACATTTTGGGGGTTCAGAGGAAAGCTAGGGAGAAAACAGTGTTAGTGACCTGCCAATGACAAAAAACCTTCGCTGGTTTGCATTGACTGTTTAGCACCGAAGTCTCTTTGCTGTTTCGACTTGAACCACTCTTAGCACTTCCTCTTGCTCTTTGCAGGAGCCTTTCTTCTGACAGTTCAGATCCTGTCCTGTGCGTATTCACTCCCTCCCAGTGCGCACGGCCCCTCCTCTCATCTCAATAGCCCCCTTTCCATGCAGCCTCGGAGGGGACCCTCTTTCCTGCCCTGGCCCATGAGTCATTTTTGTCTACACCGGGCTCTTGCTGCTTCTCATTTTGGCTTAGATTTAATCTTGCTGTTTAAAGTGACATCTCATTTTGAAGCAATTTATACATGTACTTACTATGGCAGAGACTATGAGAACTATAGGAAAATACAAGGAGAAAAGTAAAAATCATAATTCCACACTCAAGGAGCGCATCCCATATATCTTGATAGAGTTGCCGTCCATCTTTTTTCTGTGTCTCTACCTATTCTATACAACAGGCTATAAAACCGAGCTCATGTTATGGGTCCACTGTTGTCTCTTGCTTTATCCACTGAAAATTATTACACAAGTATTTTCCTAGTCAGAGCTTTTCCCATGCCTGATATTTACTGCTCATGCAAAATAGTCTATTGAATGAGGGAGTATCATCATCCCATTACTTAAAGTTCCCAAGAAGGTTGTGCTCAGGTTTTGCAACAGAGATTTTATTCGCGAGGCAGCCATGCCAGGAGACAGGAGAGTAGGTCTCCCATCCATCATCTTGAAGATAGAATTTACAGCTATTTATTGGAGAAAAAGGTAGGGTGGTTTAGTGAGGACAGATGACTGGAGATGTGGAAGAGTGAGGCTGTCAGTGGTCTGTGCAAGTATAGTCAGGCTTTAAGGGCTCCTCAGGGGACATACATGCAGAAAATGGTGGCACCCATGTGATTTGAGGGTGGAGTTTTTGGGCCTCCTCTGAGGTCAAAAGATCACCCACCTAGTCCTTCCATAGGCCCAGTAGAAGAATTGGTGATCTTAACGGATTTGAACTGGAAAAGAGCTGCCCCCAGGATCCTGAAAAAACAGCTTAGGCAACTGTTACCCTGGTGACATGCAAGTCAGAGGTGTTATCTATAAGGATTGTAGTTTTTAGCAGCATGGCTTTTAGTAATATAAGTTAAAAAAAAAAACAAACGAATGGAGGGCGGCACCTGTGGCTCATCGAGTAGGGCGCCCGCCCCATATACTGAAGGTGGCGGGTTCAAACCCAGCTATGGCTGAACTGCAAAACAAAAAAATAGCTGGGCGTTGTGGCAGGTGCCTGTAGTCCCAGCTACTCGGGAGGCTGAAGCAAGAGAATCGCCTAAGCTCAGGAATTGGAGGTTGCTGTGAGCTGTGTGACGCCACGGCACTCTACCGAGGGCGATAAAGTGAGACTCTGTTTCTACAAAAAAAACCCCAAAACAAACGAATGGACTAAGAGCAAGCAGGGAAGATTAATTTTGGCAGAGCTGATTAGATTCTCCCTCGGTATCATGTTTTGGGAAGGAGACAGGGAGTCCCCAAACCAAAGCCCATTGTAAGAGGAATTTTGCAACAGGCAGCAGTGGGATGGCAGACAGGCCCTGGTCATGCTGAAGTTTTGGCTGGGGGTCCCCAGGGGCAGGCAGCTGTAGCTGTCAGTCAACTCCTCTTCTCTAAGAGACCAGAGCCATGCTTCTCCTCTTCCCCATGGCCACCCCACTTCATCTGGCCAACAGTGAATATAATTAAAACATAGAATTACTCATTCTATGTTTGCATTTTTCCATTTAACCTTCGTCTCAAACATTTCTCATTAATTTAGTGATATCTTTGCATTTCTTCTAAGATTAGTGGCCTAGCTTGGTTCTTTGTTTTCCCACGATTGTTTTCTTTATTGACATCTGAGAGGATTTGCTATATTAAGCCTGTTAACTCTTCATTCATGTCCTTTAAATATGTTAACCAATTTATCATTCCCCTTTATATTTTATGTGGGATATTGTTGATGTGTTTTTAAACAGCTCACTCGTCTGTTACGGTCACTTTCATTTACTTCATATTTAGAAAACTCTTGCTCATCTAGGCTTCACTTAAATGCATATTCCAGTATCATCTTTAGATTTTTTTTTTTTACATTTAATACAGTGGGATAAGGAAGTGACTAAACTTGATTATTTATTGCCCATATAGCCACATTTTCCCATTTTACTTTTAGGTAATGCAACCATTAACTACTTTGACTTGGTGATTCCTGTCTCAGATTTAACTTTTTAAAATATATGTTAAGAGATTTCAGAACTCTCTGGTTCTACTTTCTTGAATGACCTGCAGAATCTTGAATCAGCACCCCACCATTTTAATTATTGTTATCCATAATAATACAGTTAGATATCTCATAGGGAAAGTACCTCCTTGATATTCTTTAAGCAAGACTTAACACTTTTTATCTTTTTTTTCCCTTCCAGATAAGCTTTCATGGTGTTCAAAGAAAAAAATAAAAGATTCCACTAGGATTTAGTTCAGATTTCATTTCACCTAAAAATTATAAGGATTAATAGTTAGGATTAATAGTATTAATATATTCAATATTCCAATCCAAGGTTATGTCTCTTTTTTAACCATTCTCTTTTATCGATCTCTGTAAAAAGTTTGTGTTTTAAATATAGGTCTTGGCTATTTCTCATTAGTATTCTTTGTAACTTTCCACCCCCAATATTCTTATTAATGCAATTCTCTATGTTCTCTGCTCGTTGGTAGAGTAGGAAAGCTATTGATTTTGGAGATTTTCCACATTTATCTTTTATCTGAACACCTCTCTGATTTTTTTACTAATACTAGGAATTTTGCAATTGACGCTCTTACATTATCTTGGTGCATAATCACATTATAGTCTACAGGTAGCAAACACTGCAGAGTTTGAGAACAAATTGGTATGCGATGTTTTTGCCTCAATTGTTTCTGAACTTATTTTGAAATTTCCAATAACTTTAAAGGATAGCATGTTATTTCTGTGCTTATCAAGGTGAAGAAGGGGTTTTAAAAAGCTTGAACGGTGTCATTTTAGCATGCCAGATGAACAGGACGACCTGTATTTCAGGAGCATTTTTCACACTTTTCTTTATTGAAAATATGGTCCCCGATGACTCCAAGGAGTACAGTTTGTTGTTTGATGCAGAGATAATAGTCAGTGTGCTGGAGTAGGATTGTAATCTCCTAGGAAGCAAAGCCAAGGGTTGGGAGAACTTGGGGTCGAGAAGGCACACATGGGCAGGCAGGGCTGGTGATTTCCCCTAAACAAGCTAACCAACAAAAACCAACTCCAAACCAACCCTTTGAAACTTGTTCAAGTCCTCATTATAGTGTCTTTCATTGGGGACTCTGGGGCACGGAATTAATGGAGGAAAATATTTACTTTAAAAGATCTTAAGTAAGGGGTAGCACCTGTGACTTAAAGGAGTAGGGCGCCAGCCCCCCTTATACCGGAGGTGGTGGGTTCAAACCCAGCCCTGGATAAAAAAATGCAAAAAAACCCCCAAACTTAAGTAGGTATTTTAAACCATTCCTCTTTATAGAAAAGCGTGGATGCTCTGTGCATGTATTGCTCAAATCTGTAGGGTAGATGAGGGCACTCTGTAAGCATGGTTAGGAACCAGGTTCGGTTTAGATAATCTAGTTTAAGAACCAGTGGCTCAGTTCTCACTCCAGCACCGCCAGCTGCCACGAAGCTCTCTGACCATTGAGCAGCTCTGATGCCTTCCTTACTCCTCTGTTATTTGCTTTAGACCCATAATGGACTTGTTAGTTAAAAATAAGAAGCAAAGGGAATCCTGATGTTGGATTACAAGTTAATGCAGAGTACAGACATGAAAATAATTCTATGGATTTGCTGCGGGATAATCCTTGCCTGATCTCTAAGTTACACTCATCTTTCCAAAATCCTTAGTTTGAAGAATGCTTTGGAGTACTCTTACATCAAGAGGTCTCTGGAATCTCAAAAAGAAAATGAACATTGACTGGTCGGGATGGTTCATGCCTGTAATCCTAGTACCTTGGGAGGCCGAGGCAGGTGCATTGCCTGAGCTCAGAGACCAGCCTGAGCAAGAGTGAGACCCCCATCTCTACTAAAAATAAAAAAACTGGTGGGGTGTGGTGGTGAGTGTCTATAGTCCTAGCTACTTGGGAGGCTGAGGCAGGTGGATTATTTGAGCCCGATACTTTGAGGTTGCTGTGAGCTATGATGCCACGGCACTCTACCCAGGGTGACAGAGAGAGACTCTGTTTCAAAAAAAAAAAAAAAGATAAGAAAAAGAAAACGAACATGCATATCAGAGAGTTGGGAATAAAAGCCTTCCTTTTCTGTGGTGTGTTATTTGTGGAAATGTGAAATGTGCATGATCATTCTCTTTTATCATTTAGGGAACAAAACACAAAAATTATGAAAACATGCCAGTTTTTTGGGTGCACAAATTCACACAATTTAAAAAAAACGTAGCATGAAAGCAGCTTTGATCTATTTTGGAGACTGTGATGTGTGGTTAAATCTCAATCTACATTTAAAATTTTTTATTTGATTCTTCCAAACCAAATGCAGTATCTCATTTGTTGACTGTGCTTTTTCTTTTAACTGGAATCATTCTGTAAACAGGTATAACCAGATGTCCCTTTAGCCTACAAACACATTTCTGAAAATAATTATAAAATGCTCAATTAACTTTGAACAAAGTAGTTTCTGGTATCCTTTAAGAAATACCTATTTTCAAAATGTCACCCCATCAAATATGTTGACATGTTATACGGAGCTGTTGGTGGGGGGCAGAATTCGAAATAGCTAATTGGAAGTAGAGGCAGTTGTCTATCAAGGTATTTCCAATTTATGGCAATGAAATCATGTTATCTGCATGGAGAACAACTATCCCCTGCCTTTCTATAGAGCAGGGATCTATATTGTATTTGGCTCACCCAAAAGTGGTTCTGAATCACAAACAAACATGGATCAATGTCTAACTTTTGCTCCTATTTATCTACACTAGAAACTCTTATCTGCTAGAAGACGGTTTGATTGTGCTTTGTTTTGTTGTTAAAGTGCAAGCAAGCTTCCTACCTACATCAATACAGCGATCTGTCTGAATTGCTCTCAGCACATTTTAAAGTGTTTCTTCACGAAGTCAAAACTCAATACAAGCTACAGCCTGATATTATTCCTAAAACATTTCCCTTGGGGGTGATGAATGGTAAGCCAATTGTCTCTAGACCACTACACTTAAATCCTCAGTTCTTGTGTGCAGCATTAGACCAAGGCAGCTATACTTGGCTTTAATCGAGAAGGAAATGGCATTCATTAGAAGAAAAATCCAGAATTATACAAGTAAAGCATGAAAATAATGGCTTAATGGTAAAAAGGTCAAACGTGAAACTACAGGTAATGAAAATGAAAGCATTATAATTTCCCTGCTCTCCATCCTTCTCTCCCCCCAGTGCAACTCCTCTTCCTGGGTCTGATGGACAAACTCTGGACTTCCATCAAGGGTTTATTTTACCTGAGATGTTTTTATGGCAAAGAGGAGTTTATAATAACAATTTGATGAGATAAGACATGGCCTGTCGGCCTGGAATAGTCCTTCTTTTGGTAAGGGTCAGGAACTCAGCGGCTCTTTGAAACCAGTTACAAAGAGTTTAATTACAAGGAACAACTACTGGGTAGGCAGCAAGAGAAGAAGTCCTGCCCGTAGGTGCCTCCTGGAGATTGCGGCTGAGGGTTTGCCACAAAGCAACATGTGGCCACCATACCTTGGCATATTTACATTTCTAATCATCCTAATTAAATATTGCGAACATTTAAAAAAGACAAATGTGACACCATCTATGATAATGGTTGCAGAGTAGAAACAAGGTTAGTTTTTTTAAAATCAGATTTGTATTAGATATTATATACCACATTGAACACTATCAGTACTATTTATGAATAAGAGGGTTGAGGGGCTTTTCTGCTTCAATTAATAATCTGTTTCTAGGAGAAACAGCTCATGGGAAAAAATTTTTTTCTAGTTCTAAATGGAAGGGCTCCAGTGCCTGTGCAAAAAAAAAAACCTCTGAAAAATCTTTTTTTTTTTTTTTTCTTGAGACAGAAAAACAAGAAAAAAGCAAACAACAATAGCCTCAAGCTATTGCCCTGGGTAGAGTGCTGTGGCATCACAGCTCACAGCAACCTCCAACTCCTGGGCTCAAGCAATTCTCCTGCTTCCACCTCCCAAGTAGCGGGGAGTACAGGCACCTGCCACAACCCCTGGCTATTTTTTGGTTGCAGCCGTCATTGTGGTTTGGCAGGCCTGGGCTGGATTCGAACCCACCAGCTCAGGTGTATGTGGCTGGTGCCTTAGCTGCTTAAGCCACAGGCGCTGAGCCATGAAAAATCTTTGAATTTTGGCATGCATTAGGTTTAGATAATTAACTTTTTAGCAGGATATACACAGTAAATAAAAGATCATTGAAGGGTCTTAAAAGTTCCACTTGAGAATCCTGTTTAGATATGCAGAAAAGAGTAGGGACTTTTTTTAAAAAATGGATTTAGAGTATTCTAGACCCTTCTCTCATTTGCCCTGAATCTCTTGAATGCAAAACTAATGATGTGAGGAGGTAGGGGCCTGTTTGCACAGAAGCTAGGGTCTTCCAGGAAAGACCCCAAACCCTAGTTCCTGGCATCCAAAAGTCTTGGAATTAAATAAGGGTGGGCCAAATTAAGGCACAAAATGACACCTTGAGAAGAGACTACTGACTCAGGCTCATTATAAGGAAGGTGCAAAGAGGATGTGAGTTGGGGGAAAAGGTGGGATTCTAGTACAGAGTGTGGTGGAGGGGGAGCTGGAGGCAATTCCTGACCCAGCTCCGTGGGCATACTGGATGTGCCCTGGGAATAGTGACTACAGGTGTGTGCCCAAGGATAGAGCCCCCTAGACTGAGCTTAGTGCCGTGGAAAGGGGCCCATCTTCCCTTGAGGAAGCCTGCAGCATGCAGGGAAATCCACACTGCTGGAAGACCAAGTCTGAGAACTACACAGGGTTGGTGTTCAACAGCGACACCTCGTGGCAGCGAGACCTGATGGTGGGTGGTAATCTGTCAACATTGAGTTCTCTTTCCCTGTGACACTCGAGAGCCCACACAATCCTGACCGAGGAGCCAAATCAGCCAGAGAAAGGCAAACCAAAGTGCGGCTTGTCGTATCAAATTCCCAGCAGCCAAACCTTCTGATCAAATGAGGTACTTGTAAAGGACTCTCACTGGAGAAAGGGTGTTCAGCAAGGAGTGAGCGCAGCGTCCAGACATGGTAGCTTAGTGCACTCTGAGAGCTGAGCCCACCACGGTGGGAGTAGCCTGCCCATGGATTCAACTGAGGGCGGTCTGGGGGAAGATGCCCATTTACAGCCATCTCAGGGAGCATCTCCTTTCTCTTGTGAGTTAACTAACCCATGGTTAGGTTGGGCTAATTTCAGTTGTACAGCAATAAGAAAGAGTGTATATATGTTGTAAATTGGACACCAGCTGAGCTCTCTGGAAGGGATTTCTGAGCATCCTTCTTCCTTGGGGAGGAAGGACAGGGAAGAAGACCCAGGGGCAGGTAAAATGTGAATAAATTTCCCATTTCTGATAACAGAGGTAAAATCATCTAGGCCTTTTCAAAAACAAGCCATCGAAACATAGAACAGAGAAGGGCCAAAAAGGGAATAAAACTTTTGTGTATCTGTGGGCCGCTGGTTGTCACATGGTTGCCTTGTTTGTCCTTAGCTTGGGACCCGTGGATGTGACTTGTTAAGGAGATCTTGGATCATGGGAAGCCCTAGTAACCATTCAAATCCTAAGGGCTGCTTCTGGCTGGATTAAACCTGAAAGCTACCTGCAGGAGGGCCCTTTTATCTTGAGTTTTGGAAGGGAGCTGGGAAGAAACCATCATCAACCAAATTTTCTAGAGTCCATTTCTCTAGTTTAACCTTCACTATTCTCAGATCACCCTGGGCATTTTCCTTCTAAAACTTATCAGAATCACAGATATGAATTCTGTTGATTATTTCTTTATATGTCTTTAGTTTACTGAGGACAGGGATGCTGTCTGCTTGCCCATAACATCATCTTTATGAATTCACAGGAGATTGAAGTGTACATAAATGTAGGTAAGATTTCAGGTACAGAACCACCTGTTAGCCTCAGGCTGCAAAGATGAGTGTCAAAGGTTGGAGAGCCAGGCAGGAAGAAGGGCCGATTCACATAGGAGGGGAGGGACAGAAGTCCTGACTGTGGTAGCTGTCAAGGTGGTGTTTGGGGCTGTCAGAGGCCATTATTGTTTTGAGCCATTCGGCTTCTCAGAGTGGCAGGTGCTCAAAGGATGCTGCAAATCCACCCGTAGGAATAACACCCCCCATCATCACTACCCCTGGGCTGAGCCATGTCTGTGGTAGTTTTAGACTATAATGTTTCTATCTATGCCCTCCTTGTCCAGACCGACTGGGGCAGGTGACTAGAAAGGAAGGAAAGTAGGGGGTCTCCCAGGCCCAGGACACTAGGAGAAGTTCCTTGGTTTCTGAGCAAAAACAGGCATGATGTGCAGTGAAAGCATATAGATAATCGGACCTTGGGGGAATAAGACCAGCCTGGTGCCTGGGCATAGCGCACTGTTCTGCAGAGATCCCCATCGCCCTCCAAATCCTACTGGTCAAGAAGGAAGGCCTGAGCCACAAGGAAGTGACCCAGCGGGGATCCTGGCCGTGCCACTGGGAAATGGCCTGACTGTCCCAAGGATGCATCAGTTTAGTGCCCTGTGAAACTTTGGAATGCACACCAGCTGTCCTCTGAGGACTGCCAGGCCCTGCTATACGAAGGTGTGGTCCCACGTCTGCCAGGGCGGCGTGGCAGGTGGGAATTTGGCTTCGGTTTTGCTCAGGTCAGGATGATACCCAGGAGCCAGGAGCAGTTCTCTGATGCCTGAGGAGATGAGGAGGGGCAGTGGAGAGACAGACAATCAGCCAGTGAGTAGATCCATCCCTTGCATGGGTGAGATTTCTATGCCATTACTTTAAGGATAAGGCCTTTCCATGTAACCCCAGCGCGGGGCTCCTGCCCATCAAGTCTTTTGACTGTGCAGTCAATCAGTGGCCGATCCCTCCTTGTGTGGTGGTGGCCAGTACTCCCAAACCAGAAACCTGGATGTGGCCCCTGGCCCTAGCACACTCTGTCAACACATCACGCTAAGCCCGCCCCTCAGTCCCCTGCTAGTGCTGTCCTCTCGCTTGCATGGCCCCAGTCAGTCTTCAGGTCCATCCAGAGCCCAGCGGCTGGGCCCAGAGTGTCCGCGCAGTTTCCTGCCCATCTCCCCGTCTCCAGGCCGAACCCTTCCCATCCTCCCTACACATCCCCGACAGGCGGTTCTCCTCTGTGCCGCTGGGCTCCTGCTCCTCTCCGGGTTACAAAACCGTTGACAGCTTCCCACTGCCCACAGATTAAAGTCCAAACTCTCTACCTTGATTTGGAAGGCCAGACCCTCACAGCCCTCGCCTCCCTCTCTGGCTCTGTCTCTCCCTCTTCTGCAGACTCCTTCCAGACCTTGTCCTAAAGTTCCCTGCGTTGTCTCCGAGCCCTCTGTGCACACCCTCTCCCACACCTGCTGCGTAAGTCGTCCCCATTGAGAGAATAGAATTCCTCTTTGATTCCAACTGAAACCCCTCCCCCTGCATGGTGGATACCCTCTGCCCCGGACTTAGGTCAAGGACACTCCTCCGGGCATTGGTTAGGGATCTTGCAAATGGGTTTCTCTTCCTCTCGCTGCTTCCTTTGGTTGCCTTTATTTGTGCGTCTTTCTCTCCAAAGACACTGTAAATTCCTTGAGGGCACGGATTGCATTTTATGGTCCTTTGAAGCCTTGGCTTCAAACAAAGGGCTTGGAGACTGTGCTTGCCGCTGGCTTGTGGGTTGAAGATTCTCCCTCATCCCTCAGGAATAGGTCTAGGGGAATCATAATGTTCATCTGGGGAGCCGCCTACTCAACACAAATGTCATGTCTGGACTGGAAGATATTTGGGCTGAGACAAAATGAGTGGGGAGAGATTAAGGGAAGAAGAGTTGGGAGATGGCCCCTGGTACTCTTGAGAGACAGGGGAAACTCTGAACCCATCAGCAGAGAATATAAACACAGCTCCAGAGCTCCCTGAGAGGGAATTGATGTCACTGTGCAGAGCATCGGTGGCACTACCCCCAGCTTCCAGGCAAGCCAAGGGGCCAGATAACCCGGCTGCAGGTCAGAAGGGAAGCAGATGGGGCTAGAAATTGTGTCAAGGACATGACAAATACCATCCAAGTTGCATGAAAGTCACAAACCAACACAGAGTGACCCTTACCATCTAGAAAGGGGTGGGAGAAAGAACATGAATGAAGATACACACAAGTGCCAGCAGCCCCTGGTCCCCTCCCACTTTCTCAGAGGGGGCAATGAGGATGTGGGGAGGGCCAGACGATGGCAAATTTCTTTGGCTAAAACTAATCGATTCTGTCAAATGATTCCCAGGGTCTCATCCTCCTCAAACTGGAACTCAGTGCAATTAGATGCCCCCAGACCCTATGCATTCAGGGATGCAGGTGATAAGTCACCCTCTCCTGGATGCCTGAGATCAGGGACAGTCCCTGCTAGGAAAAGGGTTTTATGGGTGGAGAAAAGGGGTGTGAGAGCTGAAGGATGGTGAGGGGAGAGGTGGGCAAAGGCAGGCTGCACAGGCTGTGGTGCCAACCAGCCCTCATCCTGAGGATGAGGATGGCACCAGCCCCCAGCTGGGAGCAGGACCTGACCCTCCCTTCCTCCCTGACATGCCAGCTTGTCCTTGACCATTTCATCCCCACAAAAGCTGTTGTGTGCACCCCAGGCTCAGTTGCCATCACCCCTCAATCTTTTAAAGGCTGGGAAGAGAGAAGAGGTGGGTGAGGAGGAACAGGAATGAGATTCAGAGAAGACGGCTACGGAGAGGGATGTGTCTGAGGCCTGCCCACACCCAGCCTGCCCTCCAGGAGGCTTTGCTAGGAACAGAAACTCCGTATGCAGTAGACAAGTCAGACCCTGGGAAGCCTTTGCAGGCAGGTCACGGAGTGGAGAGGGGCTTCTTGGATCAGTTCTGATTGGGAAATTTCTTCCGTATCCCTTGGGAATAAAAGGCTGTCAGGGCACAAGGCCGAAACACACCACCTGTCTCAAACAGCAGAGATTTTCATAGTGTCGGTTGCAAACCATTAGTGGGTTGTGAAATCAATTTAGTGGTTTACAGCCAGCATTGTATAATAAAACAATAGATTAAAGACAAAAACCTCAGGGTATCCCTACAAAAAAAACCTTCTTTCAGCTGTATGTCCTTCTCTCCAAGTGTATACCTATACCCATGTTTAAGAGTCTGTGCTGAGTGGTGTGGGGAAAGTTTATTAAGTTTATTTCTTACTGTGGGTTTTGTGGCCCCCAAAGTTTGAAACAAAACTTTAGCCTGGACACGAGCATCAACGCTGGGCCCAGCTGGCCCTGGCGGAGCCAGAAAGACTAAGCCCCAGTGGGGAAAAGTCAGGACTGAGGTGCGGGGTTTCTTTTGGCCTCAAGGACTGACGGGTTTTTGGCCTCCTCCTGGAATTAGGGGACCACCTCACCAGGCCCTGGGTGGGTAGGACTATTATGAGAAATCTCCTTTAGAGGCCCCAAGGTGTATCTCTAGCTGTTTAAGTGCCGTGGCTCTTCCGTTACTTTGGGGTCTCGTGTTAGCAGCCGAGATGTGTTGTTGGGAAAAAGAGAGCCCAGCGGAACTTGAGAGAACTGGGTAGGGCTGAGACAGAACTGGAAGACAGGGCGGCAGATGGCAGTGGCCTTCTGGGGACATGCTGATAATTTGAGCTCAGGGGGTGAACAGGTCGGGTGCTTATACTGGATAAAGCATGAAATTCAAGAGCCCCTCGACAAGAGGGGAGGGCTCAGGGTTGGGGAGCCTCTTGCTGGCAGATGACCAGAGAGAGCCCCGGGGGCAAGAAGTTCTTTGTTCATCGCAGGGATGCTTCGCAGATCACTGAGGATTGGAGAATAGCGTCTAGAATGCTGAGAGAGGGAAAGAATATGAATGTGTGTGTGTTGTGGGGGTGGTGGGGGTTTCCTCTTGGTGACCAAGTTTGGTTTAGGACACAGGGTTTGGGCCATGCCTTAGTCAAGTGGGAAGGCTGCTGCATGGAGAGATGGCACTTTTTACTAAAGAAAAATTACAGAATATGTAGCACACTGCCTTGGCTATACTGCATGCTTAATTGAGCCAGAGAGATATTTTTTACCAAAGATTTTGGAACTATTTCTGCTTGCTAATCACTGTGGAAGCCAGGCAGAAGGCCGTTCCCAGTGGTCTGTCAGCTGCTGTGGCCTGCATGCAGAAATAACTGAAATCAGGAATCTCGGGTTACATGGAAGCTCCACCTTGTGAAGCATTCACTATTCTTTGCTTCTTTCAAGGTCTCTCTTACCCTCTCCACTGCTAGGGTACGTCCCCTGCCCCTCCCTCTTCCCTTGTTCCCTCATCCCTTCTGGCTCCCTCCAGCCCAGGGCTGGCCACATGTCCCTGGCTTTCAGAACATGAAGAGGGCAGAGAGATTAGCTGGATTAAAAAAATAAATGTATATTTCAGCACCAGGTCTAGGGCTAAGTTGAGACTCTTAGGCTATTTACCACACCTGGGACTCGACCAACTGGAACTTTAGCTTATTCCCATTTGGGAATGAGAAGAAATGATCTCGACTCAGGGATTGATTCCCAAGCTTATGAGAGAGAGCAAAGGTTATCTGTATTTCATTGTCATCACTGTCATTGCCTCTGAGGACACCCTTAGGCAGCAGTGGCTACCTAGGAGAGGCCATTTCTCACCAGTGTTTTCACTCTCACTGGCTAAGCACCCTGTCGTTGGCCAGCACAGTGAGGGGACCTGAGAAGGCCTGAAACAAGGGCCTCTGGCCTCCATAAGGCTCCAAACTTGTCACTGGGAAAGCATGGTAACAGAGACCTGGAATAGAGGACAATGATGGCTACGATGAGATCAGGTACAACTGTTTGAAAACTAAATTTCACTGCTGTCATTGCTTCAAGATGGTGTGCATTTTGCAGATTAAACTTCTGTGTTGAGGGGGGAATGTTCCAAAGCCTTGGAAGCACCCTTATAGATACTTCAACTTTCATAGTATGGACTCAAGTCAACTAAACTGTTTCTTATGGACAAAGATTTCCAAGAAGGAGGGTTAATACATAGAGATATAAAACAATGGAGTCAGAAGCCATATTGACAATTTTAACATAAATTTTATTCTTGTCATAAATTCATGGCGAACATGCCTGCCATCTCTCATTGTGGTAGTAGGTAGCTAACTGCTGAAGGACTGAACCATGTCCTAATCTATGGTTTGTGTTTATGGTTCCCAAATTCTGTGCCAAGGTGCCTGGGGACACTGCAGCAAACACACAGTGACATCTGTCAGACACCCTACTATTGAGGTCATTTGATCTGTTAACAATTCTTTTAGCCTAGGGGCACTGAAAAGCATTACTGAGACACTGAGGTCCTGACCGGAGACCATGTGGCAGGGTCTTTGGGGTTTAGTATGTTGTCAGCATGGACACGGATGGATGGACCCATAGTCACATGCCTGTGTGCAAACATCTCTTCTACATGCCCCATCCACGGTCTTCTCATTGGCCAGTTCCTTTGAACTTGCCATTGCCGATTTGATTCTATAACAAAGGTGCAGGTTTGGCATGAACTTGATCTTGATTGCAGTCCCCATCTATTGTTCAGTACCAGAGGCAGCTGCGATTTCTTTTGGGATGAGAAAGTGTGGGCGGGTTGAGAGGCTGTGAGTTTTCATTACTGAGCAGCCCCCAAACTGAAGCACAAGTAGGCAGAATTTGCCTCTAGGGCTGATGGGTGATCATGCTTCCTCTTTCCTGACTTTGTCTCTTTCTTTCTTGCAGGCCCTCAGCACTGACCTCTGCTGATCTCTTCCCTCCCCTAGGATCCCCCAGCAGTCCCTGTTAATGCCTGCCCAACATCTGTGCTGCTCCCAGGACTGTGCCTCCACTGTCCAAGGGCTTCACTGCTCGGCTGTTACCTTCAACTGCCATTGGAATTTTCCCTCCTTAGAATTCTTGGGAGTTGGTACCCCTGTTCTATAACCAGGTGGACTATTAGGACCTGAGGACAGGGATCAGATCTTTCTGTGAGGATCTAGCAGCTAGTGCACTGGAAATGCCCAGTGCGTATCTGATGACTTAATTTAATAACTTAATTCCCAACATGGGTTTTGCGGCAGTCCCAGCAGCATGGTAGACCCTCTGGTCACCACTTTCTCATTTCCGAGGAGCTCTCTCTGTCCTAAGTGAAGAAAAACTTGATATGGGAGCCTAGGCAGGACCAGTACTGGCGGTGGGGGGTGCGTGGTTGGGGGAATTTGGTCCTCCTATGGCCCTTGTTCTCCTCCCTGGTCTCACCCATTCTTTGCCATGGTTCTTGTGTCCTTCCAGGCAAGGGGCCAAGTGCAGGCAGCCTACAGAGCTGGGGCAGGGCACTATGGGGATTGAGGTGTTTGTGTCACCCCTCGCAGAGAGCTGGGCCTCTGGCAGCACCCAGATCGGCCTCCTAGGAATGCTGGGCTCTGTTGTCCTGGTCATTGCCAGGGGGTGATGGCGGGGCTGAAGGAGTGGCTGGAGAAGAGACTATCCCCACCAGTGACACCTCCAGGCTCCCTGTGTCACCACTTATTCTCTTGTCAGCACCTGAGAGAGCGTGGTAGAGATGGGAAGAAGCTCTGCTTTTAAGAAATGGCTAGGTAGAACCTCATGTGGAGGTCAGTTTTAAAGCCTGTGGTTTAAGGCCCTTATCACTGAGGTATAGGATACAGAGCTCTGCTGGTGTTCTGCTCTGCAGGCCCCCACATTAGTTTGGGTGCCTTGGGGGGATCTGCTAGAGGGCCAAGGGCCTCACTCTTCTTCTGGGTCAAGGCCTTGCAGACCAACTCTGTATCTATGAAGAGGGAGCGGAGCCTTGTGTCCTCTCAGGGGTTGGCTGAACCACAGGCAAGGGACACACTGGAGCAGTCCTGGGCAGCTCCTTTAGCACATGGTCAGCAGAACCTACAGGTGGCCTCCACTCAGGCCCCCAAATCTCAGACTTAGAAGATAGCACAGCCAACCAGGCTGACTTCCTTGGGACATTGGCCAGGCATTGTGTTGAGAGCTGGAGCCCCAGGGACTGATTATTCAGAATGGTTGTCCTGGTGCTACTGATAGTTCATTTGGAAGAAAAACATAAGTCTCTTAGTGGCTTCAATATGACGAAATGAGAGCTCTGCCCTGGTGGTGATAGGATCTCGGAGGAAGGCCACCCAGCCAGGAACTCTGCTCCTGAGAAGGTTCTGGAGCAGGGACGGCCTGAGCTGAACCCTGATGAAGAAAGGATTTTTAGCCAGGCCAGGAGTGGATCCTGGGGGAATCCAGAGGTGGCCTTGGCATGTGGGCAGGGAGCCCAGCCTGGGGAAGGCACGGAGGTATGACCTAGTTGGGGCACTGGGGGCACTGCTCATCAAGGAAACAAGTAAAGGGGTTTGCAGAGGGAATGAGGCCTTGCTGCACTCTGGATATAATCTTACAGACTCTAGTGAGCAGCAGGGCAACCAAAGGGTATTATGGGTATTTTTGATGGAGCCTGCTGGCTGCGGTCCATAGATGACAGACCTAAGTAAGGCTACGAGTTGGTCCTGGAGAGGAGGCCAGCCACTTCAATGGACCAGGCCAGAGATGAAGAGCCTCAGTGAGAGTGAGGGTGGGGGAGGGGCAGGAGCACCAGAATGGAGGAGGGAGTGGGCCTCGTGCACCACATAGCCCTGGGCAGCTGCCAGCAACTAAGAAACAGAGTTGGGGGTGGCGCGGGTGTGATAGTGACATGTGGTGTTTGTGGGGTCAGGGGAGGTGGAAGTGACGGTACCTGTTGTATTCATGGGCTTCCAAAATGAGAGTCAAGGACACAGGCAGCGAGGGTGAGGGGAGCAATGGATGAGGGCAGATGTATAAGGGGCAGGAGAGAGAACACAGCCTAGGGAGGCTGCCCACAGAAGAGGTGGGCAGTTTGATGGGGAATCAGGAGCAAATGATCCCATATGCTGGGGGGGGGTTGTCACCCCTACTTTCCTCTCCTCCCCCAGCCTATGAACTGGCAGTGACCAGCATCAAGAGCTGCTGTCTCCTTAAGATGCTTAAAGCTATGTCTGATGTATATTAGATACTAAATTTAATGTTTGCTACATCCACCAAACACAAATACAGCACAGAGGCCAGAGAAAGGAGGGCTGAAAACATAGGTGGCTTTGGCAATGGAGTGGGCATGGAGTGTGGAGGCGTGGTGGTTCATTTGCCTGATCTGTTTTGGGGAAGCGGGGAAGAGGGTGTGGTGTGGAAGACAGAAGTTAGCTGGGTAGTGTTTTGGGGTATAGTTAGGTAAGGTGGGAGGTGAGGAAGTGGAAGACAGTCTCTATTCCTTGTAAAGAAGTTCATTTTAAAATAGGAAGGAGAGAAAAGTGCAAAGGGCAAGACTGGTGCTTAGAGCATTTTTAAAGAATTTAATGGAATGTTATTATTCCAGATACTGCATAAAAGTTAGAAACATACATATAAGTCGGAAGAAAATAAAATCCAATCCATTAAAAACATACCCATTAAAACTTGGAGTAATTTCCTTCCAGAGTTTTGGTTTTGCTTTTTAGTAGAAATGGCACCACCTAGTAAATTATTGTGCAACACGTCTTTTTAACTTAATATTTCTTGAATTATTTTCCCTGTCCGGGACATTCTTTATCCAAAATATCCATTAAACTTTTTCCTACCTGTCTTTCTAATAGTTGAGATTCAAAGGGTTTGAAATGCAAACATGTTTAAAAGAACATTTGGTGACAAGTTGCCCTTTTTTTCCCCTGCCTCTGAGCACTCAGTTCCTCTCCCTAGAGGTGACTGATGTTACTTTACAAATAACAGATTTGGTGGTAAGATAATATTACATTGCATGAATGTTGCAAAATTAATATAACTTTTCCAATTGAATGGTTAGATGCTGCTTAGTTTTATTTTGCTATTATATGTAACGATATGATGAATATCCTTCTCACTAAATCTTTGCAAAAATTATTTTGTTAGAATAAATTTTTAGAAGCAGAATTTCTGGGTCAGAAGGTAGGATGCATTAAAAACACAAGAAGTTCTAGAGTGGAGATTTAGTCAAGAATCCTACTCTTAGCCATTGCCTTATTCTACTAATCGGTCAAATGATTAGCCCCAATGATAAAGATTTATATTATCTTCAAATTCTCACGATAAGAAATGAAGCTTTGATAACAATTCTTATCTATTTTAAAAACACAACTTTCAGCATCAGATTTTACTTTCAAGAAAATCTATTTCATTTGATACTCCTGTCCCTGCCTGGCTTTCCACCATGTCGTTAAAACTCACTCACTCTCTCAAATGGTGCCAATTTAGTGGGTGAAAGGAACATGCATTGCATGTAACCCTCCTGTGAGCTGCATTTTAGGAGATGCAAGTGGCATCTTGGGGGAAAGTAAGAGACCGGGGAGGGCATCTTAACTTGGGAGCCCTGGAAGATAATCTGAGCCATGGCTCAAGGTAGCTGCATTCCCAGTGAGCCCAAACCCCAGCATATTTCAAAATTATAAAAACCATATATGAAAAACTCACAGCCAACATCATACTGATGGGCAAAGACACCCATTGTCAGCACTTCTATTCAACATAGTACTGGAAGTTCTACCCAGAGAAAGAAATAAGGGTATCCAATTGGGAAAGTGAAGGTCAAACTTTTGCTTTTTACTGATGATGTGATCTTATATCTAGAACTCCCCCCTCCCCCCCCACAATCCACCGAGAGACTGCTGGAATTGATAAATAAGTTCAGGAAAGTCTCAGGTTACAAAATCAATGTACATAAATCATTAGCATTCCTATACACCAACATACACAAATCAGTGACATTTGTATATACCAACAGTGAAACTGAGAGTCAAATCAAAGACTCAATACCACCATTCATAATAGCTACAAAGAAAATAAAGTACCTAGGAATATACTTCACCAACCAGGTAAAAAATCTCCACAAAGAGTACTCTGATCACCAGGGAAAGAAATTGCAGATAATACAAATGGAAAAGCACGCCATGCTCATAGATTAGCAGAATGAACATTGTTAAAACGTCCATACGAAGAACTCCATCAAAGTTTTGGGATACACAAAAATTAAGAGACATAAAATCATTGTGATTACTGTATTTTCTGAAAATAATTATGACATTTTATGTACTTTTGCATTCTTGTAAAACCATTTTTGAAAACAGTCTTTCCACTCATTTTCTTCAAGTGCTATATAAGCTTTCTTTCATAGGGTGAACAGCTTCTTCAGGGCTGGAGAACCTTTTTCCATAGATGAGATTTTTTTACTGCAGGGAACAGGAAATAATCACATGGGGCCAGGTCAGGACTGTAGAGTGAATTAGTCATAAGTTTAAACCTCTGTGGACTCCAGGAACTGAATGGTGATGTTGGCCGTGTGGGCAGACACATTGTCATGGTGCAAGGTGGTCCCCTGCCATCCTGTCCTTGGCCACCATTCTTGAAGCTTCCCCAAAACTTTTGGTAGGTGTACTGTTGTGTACCACTGAGCAGTGATAGTCCTTTGTTCCTCTAGAGGAATAGTTGTAACCTGAGTGCTTTTGGAGAAGAAAGTTGCTACCATTTTCTCTGCCATATTTTATGGCAGCTTCGATTTTGTTGCTTCTTCATCAGTAAAAATGCACATCGTTGACTGTCACTCTTATTCTCTAGATCAAACTGGTAAATCCAGGTTTCCTCACCAGTCACAATGTCAGAAACACGTCCAGACTCGCCTCTGTCGAATCTGACCAGCATTTCTCACATACAACATGGACATGCTTTTGCTCATCTGTCAAAGTGTGAGGCACCCATCAGGATGAAACTTTCCCGACTAGAAGATAATCATGCAGTATTTGGAACCTGCTGATGATCCAATCTGTAGTGCCACTTCAATGTCCCTTAATGTCACTCAATTATTTTCTCCAACCATTTTTTCTACAGTGGTGAATGAAGTTTTCCTCAGTCACTGTCATCACTAGACACCCACTTACCATCTTTCAGTGAAGTTCAGCGTCTTCTAAATTCTTGGAACTACCAAAAACTTGTTGGGGGGAAAGGAGTAAAGCCCACGAAAGCCCACTGCAAACGCTCAAGGCTTTGAGACTTGTTCAACCCTCTTTTTAAATCATAGAAAATCATCATGCGAAAGTGCTCTCTTCCCAGCTCCATAGCTGATGCTGAGTTCTGCGAGAATGGAAACAAATGAAGCCCTCCCAGCAGTGCCGAGAGGCTGAGCGAGTTGAAACGTGCACAGGCGACTCGGAAAGGACACCTCTGTTGACTGTATTTCTTAGAAGTTATATAATGGATCCCAATGTGGTCTGTCTCAAACCTTTCTTAGCGGCCTTCCTGCTACCCAAAGTGATTTACAGATTCAACATGTTCCCATCAAAATACCAAACTCATATTTCATAATTGGAAAAAAATAATTCTGCACTTTGTTTTGGAACCAGAAAAGAGTCTGACTAGGCAAAACAAACTTAAGCAAAAGGAACAAATCAGGAAGCATCACGTTACCAGATTTCAAAGTACAGGCAGTCCCGAGCTTATGAACAGATAGATTCTGTACGTTTGTCCTTAAGTTGAATTTGCATGTAAGTTGGAACAGGTACATTTACCTATTACCTGTAATAGTTCCATTTGTAAGTGTGAGTTATATGGCAGTTAGATGTTTGTGACTCGGGGACTGCTTGTATGATATAAGACTATAGTAACCATACTATTGGTATTGGAATAGACCAATGGAATAGGACAGAGAACCCAGATATAATACTGTCCACATATAGCCGGCTGAGCTCTGACAAAGCAGACAACAATATACACCGGGGAAAAGAAGCCCTATTCGATAAATGGTGCTGGGAGAATTGGCTAGCCACACGTAGAGGAACAAACCAGAATCCATCTCACCAGTCATGAGAATGAATTCAAGATGGATAAAAGACTTAAAAGTAAAGCATGAAACCATAAGAATTCTAGAGGGAAATGTTGGAAAAACCTCTTGTAGATATTGGCCTAGAGAAAGAATTTATGAAGAAGACCTCAATAGCGATCACAGTAACAACAATAAATAAATGGGACTTGATTAAACTAAAACCTTCTGCCCAGGGATAAGACCTTTCCATTTCAGAAACCCCTAGGTGGAAGCAGGGGAGAGTCTCTGGCTGTGAGAAGCATGAGGGCCACAGAAGATCCAGAACCCATCTGGTCCAGGCAAGGTCCCAGGGACAATTGGCACATAGGCCTCAAGGCGGGATTTTTATTTACTTTTTACCCATGGAAGAGATAATCCCACAGGTTCTTGTTCCGATAGCTTCTTGGCGCACTGGGAGGGGTTCTGGAGGAGGTGTGAGTGGTGGTGAGTACTCTTTGGTGATCGATGTCCACCTCTCCTTAGACTTGGCCGCACACACAGGCTTCGGGGCAGGAGTTATAATTGCACCCTCATGGGGTTCTCTGTTGTTGGTGGTACAGAAAGCCAATTACGGAGACAACAGAGATTGCCAAAGAAGAAAGGATTTATGGTGTCAACTGGGAGGTGGGAGGTACAAAATACGTTTTCTTACTTAGGGAGTTGGTCACAGAGAGTGTCCTTGTGCCCACTGACACTGGGCAGCATGACTGCTGATTGTGCAAAGTCAGCTTCTGTGCTAGCTGAGAGGGGAAGGGAGGGACACCAAGGAAGTTCACGTTCCCTTATTCATAAACCCCAGATCTGGAAAAATCAGCACTGAGAGGTGAAGCTGGGGATGGGGAAGGGCAGGATTTCCCTCCACTTTAACCTTCCCTTTGGGTTTCGGTCAAAATTTCTTGCTTCCATTGTGCCGGTCTCAAGGGGCACTAACTCCTTCTTTTTGGCCTTTTTTGATTAATGCGGACACTGGGAACTTTTTACTAATATGGACCTTTTCATGGAATGCTTTTTTACACATGTTGTATTTCAAGTTATTTGAATCTCAGCCATTAGAAAGATAGATAGGTAAAAGTTGCAACCTACTGGAAAGGCATGTCCAACCTTTTCTCTTTTCTGTCACACATTGGAAGAAGAGTTGTCTTGGGTCACACATTAAATACACAGACACTAACAAAAGCTGATGTGTTAAAAAAACCAAAAAGATCTCTGTGCACTTTTCACGGTATCTCACACTGCAGATAAGCAAAACAGTTGTCATATAATCCGCATGTGGCCTGTAGGCCACGGGTTGGGTACCAGAGGATATTTTGAAGAGTAGTAGTCAGAACAGAGAAAAGTATTCATGAAATATTAAAAGAAAAGGTAATGCTGCTAAATAATGTACTGGGTGATAATTAACATTTCTACTAAATGAGAGAGAGATACTCTTCCCTAAAGAATGTGGAGCAGAAAAGAGAAATAAATGAGATAATTTGGTTTTCAGAAAGTAGTTACTGGTCTTTGGGTTGGGGTTGTCGATCATCTCTCTGCATTGCTTCTAGTCTGATTCTAAGTTTGGGAATCGTAATAATCGTAATTGTAGCCTGTGTGCCCCAGGGGCACCTTCAAGCTTCCTTGAAATCCACATCTTAGAAAGTTGGCCCTGGAGAGGAAAGGAGCTCCCCAAACTCTGTGAATTTGGAGTCACAGATGGCTCCTACAACGTGCTCATCCCCAGTTATTAATTCTTGTTAATTATTCTTTCCCCATACTGTTTTTTCCCCGATTTTTGTCTCAGGCATTGTTTCCATAGCCTGTACTCTTGTTGGACTTTTAAATAGTTTTTCCTACTCTTTGTATGGTTTCTGAGGGCCACTGTAACAAATTATCACAACCTAGGTGGCTTAAAACAGCAGAAATTTATTCTCTCACAGTTCTGGAGGCCAGAAGTTGGAAACCAAGATGGCAGCAGGGTTAGCTCCTTCTGGAGGTCCTGAGGGAGAATTCCTTCCATGTCTTTCTCCTAACTTGTGGTGGCTGCCAGCAAGCCTGGTAACAGTCTCTGCCTCTGCTGTCAGGTGGTGGTCTCGTCTCCATTCGTGTGTCTTTGTGTCCTCTCCTCTTCTGATAAGGACACCGGCCATTGGATTTAGAGCCCACCCTAATCTAGGATGACCTCCTCTTACCTAGTGTAATATCTGCAAGGACTTGGCTTCCAGATAAGGTTACATTCTGAGGTTCTGGGTGGACACGACTCTTTGGGAGTCACCATTTGGCCCAATGCAGTCTCTCCACTTTTGGACCCTACTATCCACCTCTCTATTCTCTGACCCTATTGTAGTCATTTGTCTTAAACCTCGCTCAGTAGGGACACCTGACTCTTTCCTCCAAACCCTTCAGTGACTCCATGGTCGACAGAGTAAAGGCCTATCTCTTTAGATCAGCTTTAGAAGACTCACCAGAGTCAGGTCTCAAAGATCTTTTGTACATCCCAATTTTTCCTGTCTCCCACCATACCCCCTCCAATCCCATGGGAAAGTTCTTCTGCATTGGCGCACATGCTGCAAGCACGTTTCCTGCCCCTTCTCTGTTGCTTAGATGCTCTCCTTCTCGAAGAACACACGTATCATATCTTTTCTCGCCCATGAGGGTGTTTACAGCTAGCCAGGTGAAAGGGCTCGTCTGCCCTCAGGCTGACTCCACTCATGCTACTGTACACTATTTCTCAGTCTGGAGTGATGCCAGCCTCTGCTAAAGGTTACGTTTTACCCAAGGGTGAGCCTCTGTGCTTTGCTTCTTTGGATCCTTGGATTTGACAATGGTTTTGAATTACATGGGTTCATAGCTAATGAGTTTGCCTGTTACTGCTGGTGTGAGCACGCTAGGGTTTGATCTGGACCTGGCATGATTAGGACTGTCGTGTTTGGCTGCATTACTAATTGAATTCTACCACGCCTACCATTTGTTGATGTCTAAAGCAGATGAAGAGCCCTGTAGGGTCATGCCTACAAGGGTGAAGGGGAAAGAAGAGAATCTTTGCTGCTCTGAGAGTCAAGGGCAGTGGTCCTTCCAAGGGAGAGTGGACGGGCAGAATCACTGCAGGAGAAGCATATCCTTGAGGCTGTATTCCTCTAGGCGCTGGGCTCAGTGGGAAAAGCGGGGGTGGGGGTGGGGAGGGAAACCGCTGCCCTGTCCCTCTAGAGAATAATTGGTGAACAATGTGGTTGGTCAAGGATAGAGACTGAGTAGGAAAAGAGGAGATGTATAGTCCAACAAACAGGACAGGTATCAACACCTTTCATTATTAGCTTTCACAGATGCTCTGAAAACTGGAAAGTAACAGGGATGTTTTCTATTCCCATGAATGTTATTAGTGTCTTTTGCCAGTTCTTCCTAAGTGGTAATGATGGACATTGGCAACTGGCTCTTCAAATGCTCTCCCTAAACATTGTGCCTTTTGGGGGACACATGAGTAACTTAGTTCACCTGCAGGCCGATTTCCACTAAAATTTCTTGCCTTGAGTACTTTGTGCTTTTTCTTGGCTATGCCTCAGCCACATGAAAGCCCTGTAGGCATTGCCTGCTGGGATCAATAAGTCCACCCAGAAAGAATAGAAGGGTTATAATGAATCAAGGCAAGAATTCCGGGCAGATGAAGTTCAAGGTGTGGGCTCCAGGCTGAGCCTGACTGATGAGTCACATTCTGGGTTTCAGGTACCAGGACGAATTTTCAGTGTCTGATCTTTGAAGCCTTGAGGGCTTTTTCTTGTGGGGTCTTGGCAATGCTTCTTCATGTAGTGGGTTTAGAAATTCAGGCTAAAGAATGGACCTGGGGAGGACTGACTGCTTCTACCTCTAAAACTGTTTATGGACAGCTTGCAGCTGTAGCTTGCTCTGCATGGCTAGGTTCACCTGGCGAGGTTCAAAAAATGCCTGTCACATTGGGAAAACGGGCAACCTTCCATGCCATTAAAAGATTATAGTTTTAGACATTTCATCCAAAAAGTATGCCTGTTTGCCTCAGGCGGGGGAAAATTCAGTTTCCTTTGTCAGTAAGTTTTCTGTGCAACACTATTTTTTTTCAGGTCCTAATGATAATTCTCAGGTTCTCTCTTGCACCCCTCTCCCCAAACAAAGGAACAACTCACGTTTGAGTTTGCTCTATCCATCTGCATGAAGATGATATACATGAACTTGAAATGTCATTTTCAGAATCAGGAAAAGAAGAGGGACCCAAGGCAAAAGATGTATTGTTCCTGACTCTGCTCTTAAGCAGTGATTTTCTCCAGCCCTATTACTGCACTAATCCTTCCACCTCTATCAAAGGAAAAGTACAAAGAGCATTTCGAGAAAAGCAAACCAAGGAAAGATCTTTCAGGGGTTTAGCATTATTCATTATGCTAAAACAACAAACAAACACATGTGCACAGCAGTTCCCAAAGCACGTCTGACGCCACTGCTCCGATGCCTGACGTCTTGAGGTCTGGAGCAGAGATGGCTTGCTGTTTGCTGCCTCCACAGAGAGAGGCCAGGTTAATCCAACTTCGGTCTAACTTCTGAAGCATCAAGGATTCTAGGAAGTTCTTGCTGTGTTTCTTTTCCCAACTAGACAGTGAATTCCTTGAGGGAAAGGACGGCGTCCATTTGTCTTTGCCTTCAGGGACCAGCTCAGTCCCTGGCACATAAGAATACTCCGGAAAATGTGTTTTGTTTTTGAATAACCGTCATTTAAAAATGGCAAGGCCTTTGGTAAAGATAGGACATTATGCTCCAGTTTTTCTGGAGAGCACACAAGTATTTGAAATGAGGCGGTACCAGCACTGGGACGGCGACTCCGTGGTGGTTCTAGTCCCGCGGCACCTGCCGCCTCGGAGACGGAGCAGGAGCTCTGGGGAGAAGAGTGAAGCCCCTGGGAAGCTGTGGTGTGGGTGGAGGGAGACTTAGCTCCCTATGGCTGCGGCAACAAATCGCCGCAAAACAAATGGATTAAAACAACACAAATTTATTATCTTACAGTCCTGGAGGTCAGAAGTTCAGACTGCCTTTCACTGGGCTAAAATCAAAGCGTTGGCAAGGCTGTGTTCCTCCACGAGGGTCTAGGGCAGAACCATTTTCTGGCCGTTCCCATTGCCAGAGATCCCCCGCCTCTGTTGGCTGATGCCCTCTCCCTCCATCTTCCAACTTGTCACTGACTCTACTTGTCTCACTTATAAGGGCCTTCGTGGTGACCATGGGCTCACCTGGATGACGCAGGATAATCTCTGCATCTCAGGGTTAATCTTTTAGCACCCTAACCTGCACCTGCTGCTTTGAATTCTGCCCAACCACGTAACATAACATATTCACAGGCTCTGTGGAAAAGGACATGGACATTTTTGGTGGGGGCATTACTTTGTCTACCCCAGAGGAGCACTCAGAGACATCCTCATTCTATACTCAAGGAAACTCAGGCTCAGAGAGTTTATGTGAATTCCAACTGCTACCTCCATAGCGAGGACAGCCCTCTGTGACCCTTTGCGCCTGGACCATTTATCTGTTCGTGGAGCCCTAAGCGAGACTCGGCTTGAGGCTGGTGGCTTCCTCTCCCGTCACTTCTTTTTGTACCTGTGCTTCATGGTTTCCCCACTGATCCGGAGGACGCTGTTCAGGACTGTGTCTGGTGGGCACACTCGCCCACAGCCAGACTGAAGGGACAGTGGCTGGTGCACAGGGCCAGAGAATGGGTGTGACCCACCCATAAGAAGCTGCTAGGCGACCCAGGGGTGCGGGTGGAGGATGGAGTGATGGCGATGAGTTCATTGGCCAAAGGCCCCAGAGTCTGAAATCCTGGAATTTCTTCCTTAGGAAGTACGTGAAGGGGGAACTGAGGAGTGAGTCCCAAATGGCTGGTTTATGAGTGACTGTGGCATTTACCACCTGGGCAGCTGCTGTGGTTTTTCTCTGGATACCCTGCTTGGCCCTCTGTGAAAAAAGGGGGTGTCAGCTGCTGGCGTCCTCTGAGGAGATGCTGTGATTCTGACGTGGAGCTCAAGCATGAGGCAGCAGGTGGGCCAGTAGACACATCAGGAGGGCTCCTGTCAAAGTCAGGGCCAGCGGGGAAGACACAGGCAGACTCACTGCATGAGACGTTCATTTGGAAAAGGCAACCCAAGACCCGGGGGAGCAGACACCCAGGGAGAAGGCTGCATCTTATTCCTCAAGCCATGTCTTTCCAAGTCACTTCATTTCCTACAGCTGCCCAGGCCTTTGTTCCCACCCCTGTGTCCAGAGCTGGAGGCTGACAAGAACTCGCTGAACTTGGCCTCTGGCTTGAAAAGTGAATTCCTCAGAACTCTGAGATGAAGTTAGTCTTGGGAGGACGAAAAGGCATTGAGGAGGAACAGTTGGGATCACTGAGGGCGATGGCCCTGATCTCTGCAGGAGAATGGGAAAGTCACCTCAGTTGAGTACTACGGCTCCTTGCCCCCAGCCACCGGCAGGAGAGCCCGGCCCTCAGACGGGAGGAATGAGCATTGAAGCGAAGTGTCTACCGCACAGGTGAGACCACTGTGTCCTGTGGCCGAGGGCCTTGGGGATCTGGGCTCTTCAAAGGTGAACTCTTTCTCTATTAAGAGAAAGTCTTTGGCACGACATTCTGTTCTCTGAGCAGGGGCAGAGCGTAAGACACAGAGGGGCAAAGACACCTCTGCAGGAAGACGCTTGTGGTAAACCTGGGGAGAAATGTTGGAAGAGCCCAGGGGGTTAGTTGACACCAATGACTGTTGTTCTGGTTGATGATGGTGGATGGTGGGGGTGTGTGAGATGGAGGTGAGTGAGCAGGGTGGGTGCGAAAGAGGAGGAAATCTGGGTTTTTGATTCCCAGAGGAGACCCAAAATCAAGGAGGAATGGGGGATTTGTCAGCTTGTGAGACATTTCTCTTGTGGAAATGACCCCTAGGTGGATAGTGCTGGGTAATGCTGCCAGCCCTGGATTTAAGAGGCCTACTGTACTTTTTCTGAACCCCCAATTGTAGACCAGGAGGCAGGGGTGCCTCCCTCTCCTGAGGGAGAGTCCATTCAGGAGCATGGCAGCTTGCAGGGAGGCTTCGGGCTCATTTCTGCCACAGCCTGCCACAGGATGCCTCATGCGGGCTGCGAGAGGTGAGCCCTCTAGGGTGGAGTGGAAAGGAGTCAGGGTGCGGCCCTGCAGCCACTTGGGCCACGAGGTCCCCTGAGTCTCTCTGTCCCCGAGACTGGGTAGCAGCTGCCAGGTACCTTGCTGGGTCCTGGGCTCTCCCGTTGGGAGTTTCTGGGGCGAGAGGGCCAGAAAGTTGAGATTTTCTTTTAGGAAATTAGTGCTCAGCTGAAAAATGTAAACTGACCTTTGATGGCTCTTTCTTATTCTCTTGAGGCACCTGACAGTTTTGGACAGGTACAGACTGGAATAAGAGAACCCGGCAGAAACGGAGGGAGCAGTCAGAGGTAAGGTCTCTGGGCCCGAAACAAGGCTGGGGAGTGGCCCCCGAGGCCCCCTTTCCAGTGGGTGGGAAGGGAAGTGTCCTGGGGAGTCGTGGGAGACAGCACACGGTGTCTGGACAATCTGGGGACAGGGTGGCCCCTTGAGGGCTGATGAGCTCAGCTATGTCGTTTGGGTTTCTCGGAACCCAGGTGGCCTCTCTGTCACTGCGAGAGGAGAGAGAACTGGCTCTGAAGCAAGCAAAGTCCTTCCAAAACACACGGCCAGAGTCAGACATTTCCAGGAGCTGGACAGGGCCTGGCTGAAAAATCCCAGCAGTCAGCACCGCATTATCAAATTACTCCTGGTTTACCAGAAACAAAGAACTCATGAAAAATTGAATCCATTTGTCTCAGTCGGCTCGGCCACTATAACAAATACCACAGACCGGGAGCTTATAAACAACAGACGTTTCTTCCTCAGAGTTTTTGAGGCTGAAAGTCTGACTGAGCTCAGGGCGCCACGTGCCTGGGTGCGGGCGAGGATCCTCTTCTGAGCTGCAGACTGCCCACTTCTCCCTGGGTCCAGGGAGCAGGAAGAGTGTGTGAGCTCGCTGGGTCCCTATTATAAGCGCACTGGTCTCATTTGTCAGGGCTCTACCTTTCCAACCTAGTTGCCTCCCAAAGGCCCCCTTCCTCCTCATATCTCCATACTGGGGATTAAGTTTCAGCGTACGGATCTGGGGGAGACACAAATGTTCAGTCTGTAGGGCCATTTTTAGGTTTCTTTTCTAAACCACCACTGGTTGGGTTTCGTTTTTAATCCGGTTAGCATAGGAGCTTGATAATTGCTGTTGGGTGACTTGTTGGAAAATGTGTTTCGATAGGACTGTCATCCTTCTTTTAAAATTACATAATGTAGGGTGGAGCCTGTGGCTCATCGAGTAGAGCGCCGGCCCCATATACCGAAGGTGGCGGGTTCAAGCCCGGCCTAGGCTGAACCACACACAAAAAAAAAAAAAAAAAAAAAAAAAAAAAACTGATAGGTAAAAAAAAAAAAAAAAAATTACATAATGTATTGAATTGACTATTGTAGATGAATTTCAATCTGATCTGTTAAGGTCTATAATGTAGTCATCAATATTATCTATTACACTAAACCTGTGATTTCACTTAGGAAGTGAAGTCGTTGCTAGATCTAGTTTACCGAGGTGTGAAAGGCAATGAGTGAGTGCATAGACTATGGAGACCCGTTGCTGGGTGGGGTCTTTATTTAGCCTCTAAGTGTGACCTCAGGCAAGCTCTCAGCTTTTCTGTCCCTCAGTTTCCTCATCTGTAAAATGGAGATAAAAGAATATCTTACTTATTGGGCTATTGTGAACAGATGTAAAATATGGGGTGTCCCAGGAGTTGCCCCTAACATCACCATACATGGGGAAAATGAGAAACTAGCTACATGTAACTTTATTTGCAAGTATCATACCAACTTTTGTAATGTATTTACAAAATATTCTCTACATGTTGGCCACCTCTTTGTAAAATTGTGTCATGAGTATTTTGTAAATAAAGATACTTTATGGTTTCCCATTTTCCCTCTGTTTGGTGACTTTTTGGGCAATTCTGTACACAGAACTGGGCTTGTTCTGTACTGAGGACTCAAATGTTAGCTATTATCTCTTATTTATTTTGGTTCTTTAAAAATATATTTCATTGATGTGGATTTTGTAATTCTTTGTTTTTTTAGAGGAAAATTTAGCTCTTCAGTTTCCTGTCCCAACAGCATGCCCAAGAAACAAGATGGTTTATGTTGTGAGACAGATGATTTTGGAAAAATGTTAGGAATACAGCACATGGGAATGGAATCTTCTAGCATCATTAACATATACCCAGCATCAAGTTTTGTTTTCTTTACAACAGTGTGGGCTCAGTTTCAGCACATTCACCAAATTATTTTCGGTTGTTTCTAGGTCCAAAGGCCAGGAAAATGTCATTGGAAAGTGGCAAGCATGTAGATCCCACAGGGTCCTTATCTGTGTGTTCTGGTATCATCTGGAGCTGAGCAGCCGGCCTTTAAACAAAGCTCAAGATTTTAAAACTGCAATGGATTTTTTTCTGTTTCATTCAAAATCCTCTTCACATCCCCTCAGGCAGAGGCACTCCACGCTGGAGAGCGTCCACACCAGCTGTGGTCTTTGCCTTCCTACCCAACTGTGTGACTCTGGTCAAGACACTTCATATCTATTAAAAGGAGAATTGCAACAAATGTTGGAGCCAACTCATTAGTTATTTCTTCCAATCAGTGATAGAGGGTATGTAAAAATGTTTTGAAAGGGGAGTATGAAAAGTGGCAAGTTGGCCTGTATGATAAATATATCTGAAAATTTCAGTAAACGGGTAATCCCTAGTGATGGCTTAGATCTTGGGGTCTTGAGTGCTGGTTCCCCTGGATGCTAGCCATGATATTTTCTTGGGGCTGGGACCTTCTGTCAGCCACTTCTGCCTGTGGCCATCTCAGCTTCTTTATATTGAGCTACTGTGAGGCTGTAGGCTCACTGGCTCTGTTCTAGGCCTTGGGACATTTCTGTTTTCTTGTTGTCTTCCCCTACCAGCCTGTGGGTACAAGCCTGGGCCTCTCTGCTTTCCTGGGCCTCTGTGAGCAGCTCCCGTCTCGGGGATTTTCTGCCAAGCCTGCCTGTGGCCCTGGCTACACCTCCCTCTTGCCTTGGCTACGCCTTCTTCTCCAGGGTGCCTGTACAATGGAGACAGGAACAGAAGAGTCTTTTCCCAGGCTTGCTTGCTTTTTTTAATGCCAAGACTGGCCTTCTTATCTCCTCCAAAAGCACGACTTTTTTGGATTTCATCTTTGACTGCTCACCCCAAAGCCAGTGAGTAGACCCTGCCTGGGTAAAGAGTAATAGTAAGTAGATAAGACTCATAGATAAGCATTTTATTTTATTTTTGAAAATATTAAGGGGGTACAAGTGTTCTTGTTACACGAACACCCTGTATAATGCTTACGTCAGGGCTTTGGTTTGACCATCACCAGAACACTTACCTAATAGGTAAGTTTTTAATTCCACACCCGCCCTTCCACCCTCCCACTTCTTGGTTTCTCATGTCCTTTATATCACTTTGTGCTCATGTGTGCCCACCTCTCACCTCCCACTTAGTGAGGACATATGGTGTTTGTTTTTTCATTCCTGAGATGCTTCCCTTAGGATAATGGTCGCCACTTCCCTCCATGCTGTGCAAGTGACCTTATTTCATTTGCTTTTGTGGCTGAGTATGTGCTCCGTCGTGTACATATCCCACATTTTGTTAATCCACTCATGAACTCAAGGGCACTTAGGTTGATTGCACATCTTTGCAATTGTGAATTGCACTGTGATAAACATTCGAGTGCAGGTGTCTTTTTGATAAAACGACTTCATTTCCTTTGGGTAGATTCACAGCAGTGAGTTTGCTGGTTTGAGTGGTAGGTCCATAATTATTTCTTTGAGGAAGCTCCAAACCACCTTCTCCATAGAGGTGGTACTAATTTGCAGTTCCACCAACAGTGTGTAAGCATACCTTTCTCTCTGTGCCCACGTAAGTATCGATTGTTTTTTGACTCTTTAGTAGTGGCTATTCTGATAGGAGCAAGGTGGTATCTTGTGGTTTTAATTTTCATTTCCCTGATGATTAGTGATGTTGAGTACTTTTTTCATATGTTTGTTGGCCATCTATCTTCTTTTGAAAAATTTCTGTTCATATCTTTTCCTCGTGTTTTGATGGGGTTGTTTGATGTTTTCTTGTTGATTTGTTTGAGTTCATCGTAGAATCTGGATATCAGTCTTTCACTGGATGTGAATATTTTCTCCCATTCTGTAGGTTATTTGCTGTGCAGACCCTTTTTAATTTAATCAAATCTCATTTGTTTGTTTTTACCTTTGGGAGCTTAGTCATAAATTCTTTGCATAGGCCAATGTCAAAAAGAGTTTTTCATACCTTTCCTTTTAGAATTTTTATGATTTCATGGCTCATGAGGTCTGACAATTAGTTCATGAATTTATCTTAGAAAAAATGCTGTGTGCTTCATTGCTCAGAATCACTATGATCACTTTCAAAGTACTCCCCGTGGGAAGCTATGCACTGATGCCAGGGCCTAGTCTGCCCTTCAGAGCAATTTTGTAACTCCTTTTCTGGAATGACCATCAGAGCTGTCATCAGATGGCACCAAAAACATGAAACAATAATATGAACACCGCTCAGCTGGACAGTGCTGCACCCTGACATGAGGACAGCTGTGAGACACTGATATGCCAGGGTTATGAAACCTTACTGAGGGCTCGGCGCCTGTGCCAGTCACATACACCTGAGCTGGTAGGTTCAAATCCAGTCCGGGCCCGCCAAGCAACAATGACGGCTACAACCAAAAAATAGCCAGGCTCTGTGGCGGGCGCCTGTAGTCCCAGCTACTTGGGAGGCAGAGGCAGGAGAATCACTTGAGCCCAGGAGTTGGAGGTTGCTGTGAGCTATGATGCCACAGCACTCTACCCAGGGCGACAGCTTGATGCTCTGCCTCAAAACAAAACCTTACTGAGGTATTTGTACAGTGCTGGTGCACAGTGGCAAGTTTGTGAACTTAATTGTCAGACCATTGTACGATGAAGGTGAAGGCAAACAAATATTGGTTGCCTTTGTCAATTGAAATACTAAAGCTGGAATAAATATATTGCAGTAAAGAATTTGGCCTCAGATGGTCAAAATGGAGGAATGGGGCCTTTGAATCAGTTACTGCTGGGCTGTAAGCCTAATTTAGTTGCTTATAGGTCTTAGAAAAATCTATATTTGCAATTGTTAGGCCTTGAAACAGGTGAAACAGGTATTGCAGAAACTAGTACAAAGGAGAATTAATCTTTTTTCTCCTAAGCTATTGAAATTGGCTTAAGATCTTCCTTAGCTTTGGTTCTAGTGGAGTGTTGAGGAAGTTTAGGTAACAGGCTTAGACTGTGCCCCAACTAGTTTAAGTTTGTAGAATCCATAAAGGAGGCCTTTAGAAATCCTGAGAGCATTGCTAATTCTTCAGTTGTTTCTCAAACCATACCTAGTGCAGGCATTTTAATGCACACACCCACTATAACCTCTGGTACTTCAAAAACAATAATCCATCTGCAGTACATTTTAGTTGGCAGTTCCACTTGCAGGCTTGATCCTTTCCTATTACACATGTAGGATTTGTGTTACAGACAAGAAAGGAACTTTCTTCTGCCAATGGTCCCAAGGCAGCAGTCACAGGTTGAGACATGGAAAAGGGCTTAAGATTGTTAGAATTTCCCACTATTTTGAGCGTTTAGGTACTGCAGGGGATCTGTCGTTCTAGGATCATGGGATTAAGGGTCAATAGAGTGACGTACATATCGACAAGAAAGCTAAATTGTTGACCCTATGTGGTGTGTATTAATAAATCATTCCCCGTGGGAGTTTTGATGATGGACAGCGAATTGTTTGGCTCTAATGTTGTTCTCAGCTGTAGCGCTCTGGACAGACTTTGGACGGCTGTTTTCTGTTTCTTAACACACAGGTGACACTGGTTCTCTCAAAGACTCTCCTGCCTGCTGTATCTATCTACACAGGTGTCCTTATTATAGGCTCTTGATTCTCAGAGAACAACTTTTTGTTTTTGTTTCTGTTTGGGGGACCAGTTGTTTAATGGGAACAGCCAGAAGTTGTTTTCATTTCTAGCTTGTTTACTTTCTAAGGCTTTTTGAAAATGTTAAGCCACATGTTGGCGATCTTTTAAATTGGCAATTTCCCATTCCAATTTATTTTTCTGACTAAGTTTCCTATTTCAGATGTGAGAGTCTACTTACAAAAAGAGTGCATGAGGCTTCTTTTACTCCAGCTGTCAGGCCTATCACAGATAATTGTTTAAAAGTTTCCTGAAGTCTACTTAGTTTTAAGGTCTATTGAGTCATCTTTATTTTATTAACAAGTTTGCATTTTCATTCAAACCTCTCATAAGGGAAAGACTTCAGTAATGGCCGTTGGTGGCTCCTTTCTTATTTTTCTTGTCCTATCAAGGCCAATATCTGAATTGCCCACAGTTGAATTATTTAAATTCTTCCTGGCCTTTCTTATCATTTCTGCCACTTGAGGCACTTACAATGAAGGAAACTAGTTGTATGGCTGTAGTAGCATAGAATAGTAAAGAGTTAACAAAATCCTTAATTTGTGTAACATTTCTGTCTGTCGTCCTGATGGTTTGGATAGCCCTTAAATTTGATTTCTAGACCAACCTTTGAGGCCAGCAGTTTTAAGCGAATATTGTGAAGTATTTTCCTCCTTTCATAAGAACACAGTAGCAAAGTAGCTTGTTTGGTGGGGGGTAAGAGAAGGTACCAAAGGATTAGAAGAGGTGTGACTGGGTATCTTTGTGAAGGTAATTTGGGGTATTTCAAAGTCATTATTGCACACTATTGAATATCTGTCTTCTTTTCTAGAGCCCCTCTTGAATGTTTTCTTATTTTTAATTTTTTGTAGACTTTGTTTCAAGCAGTTCTAGGCTCACAGCAAAACTGAGAAGATGGTCTGGAGATTTTCCACATCTTTCTCCTGCCCTCACCAATGAATGCATGGCCTATCGCCTTTATCAATATCCCTCACCAGAGTGGTACATTTGTTACCACTGATGAACGCACGTGGACACATAATTGTTACCCCCAAACCACGTTTACAGTGGGGTTCGCTTTTGCTGCTGTACATTCTATGGTTTTGGAAAATGCACAATGACAAGAATCTACCATTACAGTATCATGCAGAGTCGTTTCCCTGCCCTTGAAATTCTCTGGGTCCCACTTATTCATCCCTTCTTCCTCCCAGGCCCTGGTAACCACTGATCTTTTTAATGCATTGTTTTAATGTGTAGAAGTTCCTCAGAATTGAGTTGGGCGGAGCAGGTGGCCTTGATGATGCCCTTCCCACTCCTGATGGTGGCAGGAAGGGCGTGTGAGTCTGGCTTTCAGGTGGCGGTAGTCACGCAGGGGTGCCGGGTAGAGGGAGGAAAATAGCAGGGAAGGGATTCTAGCAGCCTTGGAGAGGGTGCTCACCAAGGTGCTGGAACGGTGGGTCGAGTAGCTGAGAAGGAATAGAAATAGCTTAATGAGTAAAGTGCAGAAAGACTAAGGAAATTATGACAAAAGAGTCCTATGCGATGGGCGGCGCCTGAGGCTCAGTGGGTAGAGTTCCGGCCCCAAATACCGAGGGTGGCAGGTTCAAATCCGGCCCCGGCCAAACTGCAACAAAAAATAGCTGGGCGTTGCGGCGGGTGCCTGTGGTCCCAGCTATTCAGGAGGCTGAGGCAGGAGAATCGTCTAAGCCCAAGAGCTGGAGGTTGCTGTGAGCTGTGATGCCACAGCACTCTACCGAGGATGATAAAGTGAGACTTTGTCTCTAAAAAAAGAAAAAAAAAAGACTCATATATAAGAGCTTCATTATCCTGTCCATGGTCAACTCTATGATCTCATGGACCTCTGTAGAATTGGTAGAAAATCACCAAACTATTAAAGGGATTGTTTTGGGTCAGGGGGAAGCATCACAGCCACGCTCCTGCTCCCCATGGCCTGTTTTCTTCTGTTAGGTTCGCCTGTGACAGATTTGCCAGAAGTTTGAAAATGAAGGGGTCTGGAAGTTCACATTTTGTTTAAACAGAGATCTATGAAAGGAATTAATAAATTCATACTCCCTAAAGTGAGGAGCATTTTAACAAAGCTTGAATCTGCCCATCAACCCTGGTCATTTGGTGAAGGTGTGAACACACCTCTCTTGAGGACGCAGACCGTGCTGGAAGGCATTATCCAGCATAACAAGAGTGGGATGATTTTTCAGGGAATAAAACCTCCTTTGCCACCGAGCCTTTTAAGTTTATGCCTCTCCCCTCCAAAACCCCCCTAACATCTCCCCAAACAAACAGACGAACAAAAACAGCAGCTCCTTGCCAATCCGAATGTCTCTGTCACTTAGGAAGCATGCAGGTGAGACGGCAGAATTGCTGGTGGTCGGGGTGAGGGCGAGGGTGTAGCATCCCATGCCCAGGCCCCAGTCCAGGTCCATCCAATTAGAATCTCTGGCATGGGGTCTGGACATCAATTTTTATTTTTTTATTTTAAGAAAAAGTATCCAGATTCTTGATACTGAAAATGTGGTTAGAGATGCAAATTCTCAGACCTCAGTTCAGGCCCATTGAATCAGAAATCAGAAATGCTGGGGGCGGGGCCCAGTAACCTATGGTTTATAAAGGATTATTATTTTATTGTGGTGAAATATTCTAAACATAATATTTATTATTTTAGCCATTCATAAGCGTACCGTTCAGAGGCATGAAAGACATCTACAATGATGTGCAACCACCACTATTATCCACGCCCCAAGCTTTTTCATGATCCCCACAAAAAATCTCTGTACCCATTAAGCAATGACTCCTCTTCTTTCTCGCCCCTCCCGCAACCCCTGGTCACCTCTACTCTACATTCTGTCTCTGCAAGTTTGCCCATTACAGGTACCTCGTAAAAATGGCATAATAAAATATTTGTCTTTCTTGTCTGGCTTATTTCACTAAGCATAATGTTCCCAAGGTCCACCTGTATTAGAGCATGTATCAAAATTTTGTTCCTCTTTTACAGATGAATTAAAAAGCAACCTAAGTTATAACAAGCACCCCGGGTGATTCTGATGCATGCCCAAGTCTGAGAATGGCTGACCTAGGAGTAAGGCTTCTTAAGTTTCTGTACACAGGAATGTCTTGAGCCTGTTGTTACAGTACTGACTTACTAGCTGATTTATTCCTGAAGCCCCAAATTGTGCAATATGACAAGCTGTGTGTGAGTAGGATTGAGAACCACTGGTTAAGGCATCACAACTGTGCCCAGCTTACCCTAAAATAACACCGGGGGGACCAACCTCATTTTGGGGTGGAATGAAGTGGAGGCTGGGTCCTGTGTCTCCTTATGGGCCAGAAGAGAAGCCCCCATGTTCTCTAACTCAGACTGCTCATCTGGGAGACAGGCACGAGCCTCTCTGTGCTGGGAAAGTTTGAAATCTGGGAACTTTTTAGGGAGCTCAGTGTTAATTATGACTTAAGAGGTGACAACCTAATGGGAATTTAGTCACTGCCTTAAGACTCCCTGCCAGCTTCTGAGATTGGCGGCTGAGAAGGAGCCCAGCAGTGCTGAGAGGAAGAGGGGAATCCTGGGGAGCGAGGTGTCAGAGTTGGGACGGGTGCCAGCAGGCCCTGGGGACAGGCTGGGGCAGGCCTATGGCATCACAGCAGAGGCCCCAGGCTGAGCGGGAGGCCTAGCTCTTCTGTCTGCCTTCCTGGTGGATTATTAAATCTAATGTGGCATCAAAAAGCAGGGAGTGAGGTAAGAAGGGTGGGCTCCGGGCCCGCTGCAGATCTGTGTTCTCAAAGCAAAAGTGATCACCTCTGTGTGATCCAACTTCAGAAGTATCCTCCACCCAGGACCATGGAAACAAAGTACGTTTTCACTGAAGAAATGACCACGGACCATCGCCAGCTGTTCCAGCTCACCTGCTCCCCTCGTATGACGCAAGTCACCTCTGAGTGGTCCCAGAATTAGGAACAAAATAGTTGGGAGGGATTCGTTAGAACCACGTCTATTTTGTGAGTCGAGCAGCTGCTGCATAGAATGTGACACGAACAATAAGGAAATTGAGGTTCATTTGTGTGATGAAACGCCTTGAAGCCATTGAGAATGTGGTTCAAAAGAGTTTTTAACGACATTGCAAATATGCTCATTATGAAAGGAAAAAGGGTCAAATAACAGTCTCCCCTTGATATCCTTGAGGGTTGGTTCCAGGACCTCTGCAGATGCCAAAAGCGACAGGTGCTCAAGTCTCTGATGGAGAAATGGTGAAATGAGGTATTCATTTGAGGTGCTCTCCTGCCGCAGGGCCTTGGCACTGGCAGCGCCCTCGGCGCAGTCTTGGCATGTAATTCATGCACATCATTTCTGTCCTTTAAATTATCTCCTGATTACAATACCTAACACAATGCAAATGCTATGTAAATAATACTTATATTGGATTGTTTTAAACATTTCTATTTTTTTATTATTATATTATGTTGTATTTATTTATTTTTCCAGACATTTTTGATCCCAAGTTGGTTGAATCCTCAGAAGTGGAATGCACAGATATGGAGGTCTGACTGTGTATGTCCATATACACATGTAAATATGTGTACATGTATATTCTTTATATAAATTTTAAACCACACACATATACATAGATGGATAGGAAACATGCTAAAAATAACAATGGTTATCACTGAGTGGCAGGAGAGCAATTTGTTCTAATTTTCCTATTTATCACATTTATATTTTCTGTATCTTTTATAATGGTCATGTTACATTTGCTAACCAAGAAAATTTACAAAAGTATTTTGTTCCATCCATGTAGAATGGAAAAAAAAGTACTCACTGTACTCAGCCCTACTATGAAACTAATCTATAGCTTTCATATGAAAACTATAACCCAATTATAGCACAAGAATATGGAGAAAGGGGCAAGGGAAGGGAGGGGAGGGGGGAGGATGGGTGGAGGGAGGACAATTGGTGGAACCACACCTAAGGTGCATCTTAGAAGGGTACAAGTGAAACTTACTAAATGCAGAATATAAATGTCTGAACACAATAACTAAGAAAATTCCATGAAGGCTATGTTAACCAGTTTAATGAAAATATTTCAAATTGTGTATAAAACCAGCACAATGGACCCCATGATTGCATTAATGTACACAGTTACGATTTAATAAAAAACATTGTATAATCAGCACTGTTTAAAGCCTGACCTTAGAATTTATATGGGCAAATAACCATATGCAATTTGCGTATGACCCTAAAAGTACTCATAAAACATTGTTTTTTAAAATAATTGTTTTATTTCAGATTAATATGAAGGTACGGATGATTAGCTTACATCGTTTGCATTTGTTAGGTAGAGTCCAAGTTGTAGTTGTGCACCTCACCCAGGAGGTGTGCCACTTACCTTTACATTGTGCCTGTTAGGTGAGAGCACAACAATCCCCCATCTTGCCTTCTCTCCCCCTCCCCACCTCCCCCCCAACTTGAGTTTAATTATGTTTTTCTCTTGTGTGGGTATGCATTTGTTCATCTACCAGTTTGATATTCATATTGAGTACATTGGATACTTGCTTTTCTACTCTTATGATACTTTGCTAAGTAAAATGATCTACAACTCCACCCAGGTTAATACAAAAGATGTAAGTCTCCATCTTTTTTGTCCCATGGTCTACATATGCCACAGTTTATTCATCTATTCATGTGTAGATGGGCACTTGGGTTGACATTGCTTTTTATTTTATTGAAATATAGTGAATTTAATATGGTCTCACTGTATTGGTTTTCACATGACATAACTATAGTCAAAATACTATCCAATGAATTTCTTTCCTGGGCTGGGGATGATTATGTTGGATTTCTTGCATTTTCTAATATGATTTTGCATTTATTGATTAAAATATTTTTTAATGGCTCTATATCATATTCTAGACATGTTCTAGGCACTAGAATTATACAATTCCATAAGACAGAAGTGTTCCCTATTCTTACAGGCTAAAGTTTTTAACACATTGTTCTTTGGTTTTGTGTCTTTTTCTGAATATTAAAGAAGGAAATCCAACATAAAAATGCCTTAAACTCAAATGCAGAATGTTAGTGGATTTTAGACAACCACGGACACTTACTCCAATGACATCAAATAGCTACTGGTAGTTAAATATTTTACAAATTTGACAACAGAAACCTTTCTTAATTGCTATCACTTTTGCTTTTAACCTTTGAAAGCCTAAACAGATTTTTCTAAATAAAAAAGGGATTCATCAGGAATCTATGGAAATTAATCTAAAGAAAAATTGATAAAATGAAATTAGTCAGACCCTTATCATAAAATTATAAAAATTATCAGCTGCTTTGATATAAATAAGTGACTTTTATTGTTACGAAGGTAGTTACTACCTTTCAAATCTATTCATTTCCACAAGGCAAAAGTGGTATATATCTAAATTCAAATTTTAGAGAACACTACCACTTAATGATTTGCAAAACCTTTCTCAGAAGATGAGCTCAATAAATACTACCTATTGCAAACTACCATGTTACGTTCTCATGCCGTAAAAACAGAACACACACATGAAACATTGACTGAGCACCTACTGTGTGCCCAGCCCAGGGTCAAGTGGTAAGTTCTGTGCTACTTGTGAGTGTGATGGTTAATCAATCACAGAGCTTGTGCTACATGGTTAGTATTTTTCTACTACCGCTCAAATGAATACTGGCCTCCGTACATGATTTATTTAAGTAAGTAACAGAGTGTGGCCAATTCAGGATTACCTCACATTTATTTAGCAGCCCAGTTTCTTGCAGTCGTGACCAGATGCTCTGTATTCGTCCAGCATGCTCAGGGTGGGTGGTGGAATTGCCACAAATGCACTGGTGTTTCAGCATCAGGGGGTCATAGGCAATTCCTTCAAGACAAAAGAAACACAGCACAACGTTGAGTAATAATACAAGAGAAGAGTGCACATTAAAAGATAATAAGATTATTCAAAAAATCATTTTTTAAAAATAAATTTTACAAAGAGAGAAACAATGCATATCAGCAAACTCTCAGGAGTACACGAGAGCTGTTGAGTCTAGTTGGTTATCTGCATATTTATGCAAAAACATCAGCCCCTGGTTTGATCAGTAGTCTGACCCTAGCTTAGTAAACTTGCTTATACAGTGATGAAGATGATGACATTTTAAGAAACGTCAGATTAACAATGAAAATGATGCCAGGATTTTAAAACATTATGAATTATTTTAGACAAATAATTAAATTCAGTACATTAGTGGTCCCAAAACTTTTTGGCACCACAGGCCAGTTTCATGGAATAAAATTTTTTCACAGATTGGGGTGGGAGTGGTTTTGAGATGATTCAAGCATATTACACTATCTATTGTGCACTTTATTTCTATTATTATTACATTGTTATCTATAACAAAATAATGATAATAGTCACTATAATGCACAATCAGTGATAGCCCCAAGCTTGTTTTTCTGCCACTGAACAGCCCCAGCTCTGGCATCACCGCCTCAGCGCCTCCTCAGTTCATCGGGCCGTAGAGGTGTGTATAGCCTAGATCCTATAAGGTGTGTGCGGCCTGGATCCCGCGCACGCGCAGTTCACAGTAGGGTTTGTACTATGAGCACGTAACGCTGCTGCTCATCTGAGAGGAGATGGAGCTCGGGTGCGATGCGAGGGAGGCAGAGTAGCTGTAAATACAGGCAAAGCTTCACTCACTTTCCCGCTGTTCGCCTCCTCTCTGTGGCCCACTTCCTAACAGACCAGGGGTTGCAGACCAAGGCCGTGAAGGTTTAAATTTTCTCGTAAATGCCACAAGGTGAGCTGGCTCTTTACGTCCTTCATAAGCATTTCCAGCCTTATAAGAAACTGTAGAATTTTCCAGCTCCTTGTCTATTCGGTTTAGCAATTCCTTCAAGTTATGCGAACGGGTTTCTTCTTTGTGTTTTTCCCATAATTTATGCCATTGTGTAAACAATATGGACATCATAGGATTATAGTATTGTGGGAAATTTGAAGTGTTACTTTTTAAAAATGAATGTCAATTGCAATACTGTTAGTAGAGATTACATAGATAATAACCTTAATCTGCTTTTAATATATGATGAAGAAATTATTTTATGAATCAAATTTCTTCCAATGTTACCAACAAAGTGAATGCCCTTTGGGAGGGAGTGGGGGGAAGAATTCATAATAAGAAATTAAAAAACAACAACATATTAGCATATTTCATATTTCAGTTAAACAGTTAGACCCTGTTATGGGAAAGTGCTATAAAAATGTGATGAAAGGAATTATTAGAAGGAGTTAAAATAGGGAATTTTAAAGAGAAAAAAAAATAGATGATAAGTATAATTCTGTCTCATTTTAGAAAAATATTTTCACCCTTAACCCTATTCTTTGGGTAAGGGAGGGAACAGGTTGCCTAAAAAATTGCCTAACACAAGAAAATTATTTAATGAATCAAATTTTTTCCAATGTGACCAACAAAGTGAATGCCCTCTGGGAGGGAGTGGGGGGAAGAATTCATGATAAGAAATTAAAGAACAACAATAAAAAAGTCCATTCAGGAACTGGTAAGTACCAGCAATTTATGTTGGAAAGCAAATTTTATACATTTTATTCTCCCTTTGTCTTACATTATTGTGTTAGAGCAATGTTACTCAAGAGGAGGAAATATTTTTCCTTGAACTTACTAAAATCATGCAGAACGGCATATGTATTTTAAAACCATGTGGTAAAAATTATGTCTAAGAAAAAATATCATTTTACTAGTCCAAATAATATCCATTCTTAAGACTCAAACGGCTTCAAAACCCATCCCTGTGCCATTACTCTCACATTTTCATCCTCAGCCCTGACCTCTGTCCTGAGCAGCATACTTACATACTTACCTATTCAGTTACCCACCCCAAATCTGCATGTGAATGTCTCATGGTTTTCATATGTCTCTGATTTTGAAGTCGTGATCTTAAGCCTCACACAGGGTTCTTTATTTTCACAACGGGATCAAGATCTGCCATGACTCATGCCAACATGCTTAGTATCATCTCAACACTTCCTCTCAATGAACCAAGATTGTGTCTGTTTTCTATCCAAAACAGACATCTCTCCCCACCTTCTTTCTCTCTATCTCTCTCTGAAACAGGGGTCTCTCTATGTTGCCCAGGCTGGTCTTAAACTTCTGGCCTCATGAGATCCTCTTGCTTCAGCTGACAGAGTAGCTAAGGATAGAAGCTGACAGGTGTGAGTCACTGTCTCCGGCTCCAAAATAGATCTTGAGTCACTCACTTTTCTTTGCTCCACTGCCAAAACCATACACAGCAACAGGTACCATTATCTGGACTGCTGAGATGGCCTCGCAACCGACTACCTGACCTTCTCTTTCTTCCCTTTGCCACTTTTGTTTTGGCAATCCTTCAGTGACTTTACTGATGAGATTGGAATTCCTCAAGGCCAGCATAGGTAGGCCTCTCCCCACCTCTCCAGCTTCATTCCATGTTCCTCCTTCCCTTCCTTCCATTCCTCAAAGACATCAAAGCACGGCCAGCCTTGGCTCTTCACACAGTGCTCCATCTCTGCCCCAAACCCTTTCTTCCTGACTCATATAAGTCTAGTCCTCATCCTGATAATTCCTTCTCATTCTTCCAGGCTCAGTTTTAATGTCACATTCTCAACCAAGAATTCCCTGAGCTCTCCAGACATCTCTAGCTACAGCTCTCTTAGCACCCTGTAGAACTCCTTCAGAGCATTTACCGCGGTTATTATGTGCAATTGTTGTATAATTCTGTTAATTAAACCCTTTCTTCACTAGACGGTATGAAAACACAGACTGTGGTTGCGTTTTTACCTCTGAACTCTCAGTTTCTATAAATATCCTTGAAGTAAAGCAAGTCCTAAAAAGTATTTTTTAATGAATAAATTACAATATAAAAAACAAAAAGTATAGTATCTGCCTCATTTTGAAAATATATTCTTTAAGGGTAGAGATTCTAACCATTATGTTACTTAACAATTTTACTATTTCATCTCTTGACATATGTAAGTTCATCTTCATAGTTATTTTCCCCTTTTACCAACATTTTCTGCTAACCAACTACCAAGAAAAAAAAAATGTGAAACAAGTTATGGTAGCTGGAAAGTACTGCCAGGTATCTGGAGATTACAATACAAAGTCCAGGAGCTCTTGGAAAGCCATTTGAATTTAAGGGGAAATGAATAAAATCTGGAACCCCAAACCTCTACTGATTCATCTTGATGTATCACCGCCGTGTTAACAGGTAGACAACAAGGTGAGACTTAAACCTCATCCTTCATTTCCATTTACCTCCCTACTCTTTGTTTTCCAAAAATAAGGCCTTGTAGGGTGAAAAATAAGCCTGCTCTTCTTTTTATGATCCATATGGAATTCTACTTTCATTTGACTCTTTCTGCCCTACCCATTGCAACATAACAAAGGCCAATGGATTAGTCAACTTTGCTCTTAATCAAGGAGACGAGTTAAAATTAGAATTTTGAAAAATATACATAAGAATTTAAAAATCTTAACCTGCATTTTAAACTCCAGTTGTTTGTTTTATACCATTTATATCTATCTGTCTGTCCATCTATCTATCTATATACATACACCAAAATAACACTTGGAATTTTTTGATAAATTTTTAGATAAGCTTAGGCTTTGTATTTTAGCTACCTTTCAGTTTTATTAAATGAGATAATGCATTTGAAGCATCAAATGTAGTATTTTCTCCTCTGCTTCATCATTACATGTACTTAACTAGCGTTTAGCCATGGAATCTATTTATGTTTTCAGGCTTATACTAAGGCTTATAATAGTATAAGCTGTTAGGTTGAGTCTGTCTGTCTCCATAAGGAAAGCTGAGTTTATAATCTTTATATCTAAAACTCTTGATTGAGATTCCTAGTTACTCACATTCAAATTCATATTGCATTTCTGATAACTACCTGAGGTTTCATAACTTCCCAAGATATTTGCAAACCAGCACATTAAAAGGACTAGCATTATACAAATACTCTTGCTATGGCATCTCTCCTGTGAGATGCAGAATCAGTGCACAGTTATTTAGCAATCACTATGTTCCAGATACCAGCAGCTTCATTTGACAGCATTTAACTTTTGAGACACATTCAAATATAGTTAAATGACATATTTGTAATAAAAGAACTCTGAGCCAGGCATTGTGGCAGGTGCCTATAGTCCCAGCTACTCGGGAAGCTGAGGCAAGAATATCACTTGAGCCCAAGAATTTGAGGTTGCTGTGAGCTATGACACGATAGCACTCAAACCCAGGATGGCTTAATGTGACTCTGTCTCGAAAAAAAATAAATAAATAAAAAATTAAAAGCCTTTAAAAATGAAAGAACTCTGGTAAAAAAAAAAAGAAAATACTTGTGCTATTAGGAAATCAGAGAAAATATCTTAAACATAAGATATGTCTAGTCGGGATTTCTTTACTTGAATTTTAAGTGTATAATTATGAGCAAAAGAAAATACCACCAAAGCGGTGCTCCAGATTATGTCATTAGTTATTAAATTTCTTTTTGTTTTAGGGAGACTCCTCAAACACCCATTAGGGAGACTCCTTAGATCACCCATTTTATCTTACAATCCCATTACTGGGCATCTACCCAGAAGAAAAAAATCCTTTTATCATAAGAACATCTGCCCTAGACTGTTTATTGCAGCTCAATTTACAATCACCAAAATGTGGAAACAGCCTAAATGCCCACCAACGCAGCTAAGGATTAACAAGCTGTGGTATATGTATACCACGGAATACTATTCAGCCATTTAAAAAGATGGAGACATCTTTTGTATTAACATGGATGGAGGTGGAACACATTCTTCTTAGTAAAGTGTCACAAGAATGGACAATCTGATATACTCAATTCTATTCTGAAGACAGTAGATGAGTTAATACAAGGGGTGGGGTAAGGAGATGAGATACCCGGGAGAGGGGAGGATAAGGGTCATGGTGTATGACACACTTCTTGGAGGCAGGACACAATTGTAAGAGGGACTTGACCTAAAAAATACAATTAATGTATACTTATTCTTTGTGTCCTCAATGGATCCCAAGTGATAAAAAAATTCAAAAATAAATTAAAAATAACATCAAAAGTAATTAAAAAAATAGAGTGATCTGCAAATGGAAGAGTTACCAAATGGCTAGAAAGGACTCCTCTGAAACAAGGACCATACCCAATAACCTCTAAGTCACAAACATAATGGCTGCTCTTACTTTTTCAGTCCATGACTCTAATCTATCCATGAGGCTTATCTTGCCTTATTTTTCCTGTTTCTATCACACTCCTTACATTTTACTACCTGTAACATTTGGTATTACATCTTTTAACAGGAACACATAAATCAAAGTACGTACCAAACAGTGCAAATTTTTGTGATCTGGGAAACTTTGTGTCTCCAGCAAGGAAATAATGTAATAATATCCAAAAATTATTTTTCAGTTGATAAATCATGCCTCTCACTAGATAAGGATTTTCTAAGACTTACAGTTTTATTTTTTATTTAGTGTTTATTTTTTTATTCATGTACACCCTCTTATCAGAGTGTCAGACAGCTAGAAAGGAAGTAGGCAGAAGAAATTCCCACCACACATTTTCCAAGTAACACTATATGACAGTTTGTTAGGGTTTAGGAATTGGATTAAGCGTTGCCATGCAGCTGTAGAGCCAGGAAGGGATTCAACCAGCATGTAAGTTGGCAAAAAGTGAAGCCAAACACAATTCACTACACATTTTCTGGCAAAATATCTGGAAAGATCTTTCTACATTCAAGAATGAGTGAGGAAAAAAAAATTACAGGGCCTTTGAGAATATACAACAGAAACTATGAAGGAAATATCCTTCATACTACTTAGCTCAGTGAACATGATTTACTATAGGAACCAAAATAAAATTTTAGAAAATGTTTTGGCCTCCTCAAATGTCAAAAGACACTGATCCCATAAAATAGGAGCCAAAAGCTAAAGAGAGAGAGATAAAACTAAATTAAAAAGACAATGGAATGAGTAAAAACAAAAATGGATATGATAAATAGAGATTGCAAGGAAATTAAAAAGTAGTGAAATTAAAATTTCTACTAAAGGTAATAAAGAAAGGAATTCACATTTCAGAAACCCAGATCAATGCTGTGGATACAAACATGAAAAGCCCCTAAAAATATGAAGGAAAGAAATAAGAGATGCAGACAATGGGATGAAAATACAGAGATCGGGGAAAAAATAATTAAACAAAAAAAATTGTGATTGCTCCTGAGAAGGAAATCAGATGAATTGAATACAGACATACCTCGGAGATACTGTGGGTTTCCTACCTGATCACTAAAGGAAAGCAGGTATAGTAATTATGCAAATAAGATGAGGGATTTTTTCCTCATATGTATAAAAGGTACATTTACAATACATTATAGCCTTTTAAGTGTGAAATAGCATTAGTTTAAAAAACGATGTGCATATCTTAATTAAAAATTATTTTAGCCCTAAAAATGCTCACAGTCATCTGAGCCTTTAGCGAGTCATAATCTTTTTGCTCACGAAGGATTTTTCCTCATTGTTGATGACCAGTGACTCAGGATAGTGTGGGTGGAGAAGGTCAAGGTGGCTGAGGATATTTCTTAAAATAAGACAACAGTGAAGTTTGCTGCATCAATTGAGTCTTCCTTTCACAAAAGTTTTCTCCACAGCACGTGATGCTATTGGACAGCATTTTATCCACAGTAGAACTTCTTTCAAAAATGGAGTCCATTCTCTCAAACTCTGCCACTGCTTTATCAGTAAGTTTATATAACATTCTCCTTTGTTGTTATTTCCACAATGTTTATAGCATCTTCACCTGAAGTACATTCTCAAGAAACAGTTTTCATCCATAAGAAGAAGCTTCATCCATAAGAAGCAACTCATTTGTTCAAGTTTTATCATGAGATTGCAGCAATTTAGTCCCATCTTTAAGCTCTACTTCTAATTCTAGTTCTCTTGCTGTTTCCACCATATCTGCAGTGACTCCATCCACTGAATCTTAAATCCCTGAAAGCTGTCCATGAGGGTGGAAATCAAATTCTTTCAAACTCCTGCAAATGTTGATATTTTGACTTCCTCCCATGAATCATGAACATTCTTAATGACATCTAGAATGGTGAATCCTTTTGAGAAGGTTTTCAATTTACTTTGTCCAGATCATCAGATCAATTAATGGCAGTATTAGGTTTACAAAAAAACCACATTTCTCCAAAAATAAGAATTAAAAATCAAAATGATACTTTGATCTATGAGCTGCAGAAGAGATGTTGTGTTAGCAGGCATGAAAACAACATTAATCTCCTTGTACACATCTCCATAAGGCCTCATGGGTGACCAGGTGCATTGTCAACAAGGAAGTAATATATTGAGAGGAACTGTTTTCTTCTGAGCACTAGGTCTATACAGTGGACTTAAAATATTCAGTAAACCATGCTGTAAACAGATGTGCAGTCATCTGGTCATCTGGGCTTTGATGTTCCACTTCCAGGGCATAGGCAGAGTAAATTTAGTGTAACTTTTAAGAGTTCTAAGATTTTCAGAAAGGTAAATGAGCATTGGCTTCAAGCCACTGGCTGCATTAGCCCCTAACAAGAGGCAGCCAGTCCTTTGAAGATTGCAAGCCAGGCATCAATGTCTCCTCTCTAGCTATGAAAGTCCTAGATGGCATCTTCTTCCAATAGAAGGCTATTTCATCTGCATTGAAATCTATCGTTTAGAGTGGCCCTTTCATCAACGATCTCGGCTGGATCCGCTGGCTAGCTTGCTTCAGCTTCTACACTAACATTTGCTGCTTCACCATATGCTTTTATGTTCTGAGATAGCGACTCTCCTTAAGCCTCACAAACCAACCCCGTCTAGCTTCAAACTTTTCTTCAGCAGCTTCCTACCCCACTCAGCCTACATAGATCAAAGAGCTATAGGGCCTTGCTCTGGATTAGGCTTCAGTATAAGGGAATGTTGTGGCTGGTTTGATCTTCTATCTAGACCACGAAATTTTGCTCCTGATCAGCAAGAAGGCCATTTTGCTTTCTCATCATTTATGTGTTCAGTGAAGTAGCACTTTCAAGTTCCTTCAAGAACTTTTCCTTTGGATTCAAAACTTGTCTAACTGGCACAGTAGGCCTACCTTGGGGCCTATCTCAGCCTTTGATATCCCTTCCTCACTGGGCTTACTCCTTCCTTTTACTTGAACATTTAGAGGCTATTGTAGGGTTATTAGTTAGAATAATTTCAATCTTACTGTGTCTCAGAGAATAGGAAGACCAAAGAAAATGGAGAAAGATGGGGGACAGTCCTCTGGTGGAGCAGTTAGAAAACATACAACGCTTACGGATTAAGTTCCCTGTCTTACATGGGCATGGTTTGTGGGGCCCCCAAATAATTACAGTAGTAACATCAAAGATCACTGATCACAGACCAGTGATAAATAAAATAATTATGAAAAAGTCTGAAATACTTCAGAAATTACCAAAATGTGTCAGAGACATGAAATGAGCACATACTGGTGGAAAAATGGTTTCAATAGATTTACTCAACATGGGGTCGCCACAAAACTTCCATTAGTGAGAAGAGTGTTATCTGTGAGGCATGATAAAGGAAAGTGCAACAAAACACGAGACATGTCTGAATCATTTAAGAAGTTTTCCCTCAGTACAAAGTGACAGATACACAAAAAACTGCAAAGCCTCAATATAAAGATTTTTTTTTTTTGCAGGTTTTGGCCAGGGCCAGGTTTGAACCGCCACCTCCAGTATATGACGCCGGCACCCTACTTCTTTGAGCCACAGGCACTTCCCTAAATAATTTTTTTTTAATTAACAGGATTTAAAAAATACATCTTGAGTTTCCAGAAAAGTAAAAACAGGCTGCCCATAAATAAATACATATCAAATCGGCCTCAGACTTTTCCTCTTCGATGCTAAATCTCTTGAAGGTTTGACCACATCTCCATTTTCAAACAAAAAACTTATGTCCTGCTAAATATGAGTCCACGCATGTGTGAAGGCCATAGAATGACATTCTCAGATGTGAAAAGCCACCAACAAAATATATACAAATACATGGCATAGAAAACATACAAATAATATATAATATATAACTATATATTTGTAAGCATGTTTTTCTATACTAGTATACGCTATGGTATATATTACCAGGGTGACTCCGTCTCCCAAGTAAGCAAGACAGCTATATTTTTCATCTTTACTGAGAATTAGATCAACAAATTTTGGAGGAGTTTTTCAGGAACAATTTTAAGAATGTATGTTTGAGGAGAGGAATTTTAAAAATAGACTACCTACCAAAAGGAAATCATTCCCTCCATTCCAGTGTAAGTAATAACAGGAGTTACTCTGGAACACACATGCACACACACAAATGCACACACTCTGTATATATGCACATACATAGACACACACAGTACTTTTACGGATGCACACAGGTGTGTTTACAAATACACATACTGGAAAATAATAATGAACATTAGGGTACCAGCATATTAATTGTGGTTACCCCTGAGTGATAGAATAATGAATGACTCTCCTTTACAGTTTTCTAGACTCACCAAATTGCCTTCAATGAGTATGTAACAATTTTTATAGATAACAAAAATATAAATGTTACCTTCAAGTTTCTCTTATTATATCAATGATCATTTTTGTGTAATTTTGTGTAATTCATATCTATTTGCTTTTAGTTAATTTTCATTCCATTGTTCATTTGTTGATTCTTTTTCATTTCTTCTTTTTTTATTTTTTAATTTTTAGAGAGGGAGTCTGGCTGTACTGCCCATGCTGGAGTGCAGTGGTATAATTGTAGCTCACTGCAGCCTTAGACTCCTGAGTTAAAGTGATCCTCCCAACTCAGCCTCTGGAGTAGCTGGGACTATAGGTGCTCACCACCATGCCAGGTTAATTTTTTTTTTTTGGTAGAGATGGGGGTCTATGTTGTTCAGGCTGGTTTCGAACTCCTGGGCTCAAGCATTCCTCCTGCCTCAGCCTCCCAAAGTGCTCTGATTACATATGTGTGCCTCTATGGCCAGCCCCATTTTCTTATTATACAATAAATGAAATCCCTGAGCACCTTTATGTGCTAACCATGTACCTAAATGTTAGGGTCAGTTAGAGACGAGAAAAAAAGACAGTCTCTTCCCTCATAGATATTCCACTGGAACATCAATAAATGAATACAATTTTGAAACAAACAAACAAAAAATCCAACTTGTTACAAGGAACTATAATAGATTTAATTTGGATTTAGCTGGCCAAGGAAGGGTTCTGGAAGGAAACAGCATATAAACTGAAACTTTAAAAGCTTGAAGGATTAATTGGAGTTAGTTCTAACTTTGGAAAACAGCTTTCATTTTTTTTAAAGCCAATTTTGCTGTTCCTACACTGAAACATTTAAGTAATTTTCATTCTTCATCATGTTGTGCCACTCACTAAATATCAATTTAAAAATTCCTTTAATTAAATTATGTTTAATGATTTTCACAAATGTTGGTTTCGTTTCAGCACTATGATTCTATTTCACATTAAACTCTGACTAAACAGATAACGTAACAGTGAAAGAATTTATTTCCATAGATTATATGGAGTATTAGTGTTGGGAGAAAGAAGACCTTAAATTATACTGGGTGATGGAAAAGCAAAGGCCAAATACATTGTCATTACATTTTTGTTTCAATGAATACCACTTGGTATAAACTAGCACAGTTTTATCACCTACTGAATGTTCTCTTGCGAGCTATAATCAAATTTTATCTTTGTCAGGATTAGTTGAGTGGATGAGATGACTTTGGCAGAAAAAATAATCATATTGCACTTTCCCTACTTATCAGAACCTCATGTAAACACCATGCCCTACCTCTTCATAGAAGGAAAAATGCACTTCTAAATTGAGTATCATCACCCATAACCTAATATAACACAAAATCCACTTGAATACATGGTGACCTGGCTCTACAGCAGACATTCTTAATCATCCTCCAACAGCTGAAGGAACTCATGTTGCTCTTGTTGATCCCAGGAATATCCTCACCCAGGCCCTCCGTGGGGCCACCACGAATTGGCTACATCTTAGTTTCTGTTTGGGGTTCATTCAGGTCCTTGCCGGAAATGGATTGGAGACTTTATCTTTCAACAACTGACTGAGCTCAGACAATATTTCCCTCTTGGAATATTGTTTTGCAGTTTTAAAAATTGGGTTGTTATTATTTAGGAAACAGCTAGAAAAATCCTAATATGGTTTTCTTTTAGCATCACTGAATAAGTGCTTCTGACCTGATGCTGTTCTACCTTTGCCTATTACTGATTACACTAATCAGATTTATGTTTTCCAGAAA
>CAUYRH010099439.1:0-10569 GCA_963574655.1 Perodicticus potto
ATCACACCTACGGTGCATCTTAGTAGGGTACTGGTGAAACTTATTAAATGTAGAGTATCAATGTCTTTATATAGTGATTAAGAAAATACTATGAGGGCTATCTCTCACAGTATGATCAAAATGTTTCTGATTGTATATGAAGCACATTCTGCCCTATGATTGCACCGATGTACACAATTATGATTTAATAAAATTATTTAAAAAAAGAAAACAAACACCATTCATCATGATCATATCATTCCAGGGATGCAAGGATGGTTCAACATATACAAGTAGATAATCATGATACATCATGCTAGCAGAATCAAGAACAAAAACTATATGATCATTTCAATAGGTGCTGAAAAGGTATTTGAAAAAGCTCAAAATTCCTTCATGATAAAAACTCTCAACAAACAGAGTAGAGAAGGAATATAACTCAAAACAATAAGGCCATGTATGACAAACCCACAGTTAATGTCATACTGAATGGGGAAAAATTGAAAAATCTTTCCTCTAAGACAAGGATGCACATTTTTACGACTTTTATTCAACATAATACTAGAAGTCTTAGGCAAAGCAAGTAGGCAAGAGAAAGAAATAAAGAGCATTCAAATTATAAAAGAAGTCAAATTATCCTTGTTCACAGATGACATAACTCTATATTTATAAAAATATGAAGATTCCACCAAAAAATTGCTAGAATGGATAAATGAATTCAGCAAAATTACGGGAAATGGAATCAACAAAAATCAGTGACATTTCTTTATACTAACAGCAAACAATCTGAAAGAGAAATTAAGGAAGTAATCACATTTACAATAGCTACAAAAATAATTAGGAATAAATTTAATCAAAGAAGTGAAAGATCTGTACAATAAAAATTATAAAGTACCAATGAAAGTAATTGAAGAAGACACAAAAAATGAAAAGAGATCCCATGTTCATGAATTGGAAGAATTAATATTGTTAAAATGTCTGAAGTGATCTATAGATTCAATGCAATCCCTATCAGAATACCAATGGCATTCTTCACAGAAATAGGAAAAAAAAAAAATCCTAAAATTTATATGGAGGCCAGGCATGGTGGCTCACATTGTAATCTTAGAAATTTGAGAGGCCAAAGCAGGAGAATCACTTGAGGCCAGGAGTTTAGCACCAGTGTAGGCAATATAGCTAGACTCCATCTCTACAAAAAATAGAAAAATTAGCTGGCCACAGTGGCATGTGCCTGTAGTCCCGGTTATTCAGGAGTTTGAGCCAGGAGAATCACATACAACCCAGGAGTTTGAGGTTGCAGTAAACTTCACTGTTGCCACTGAACTCTATCCCAGACAACAGAGTAAGAGCTTGTCTCAAAAGGCCCCAGTTAAGCAACACAATGCTAAGTAAAAGGAACAAAGCTAAAGGCATCACAGTATCATACTTAAAGATATACTACAAAGCTACGTAACCAAAGTAGTATGGTACTGGCATAAAAACACACACACAGACCAATGGAACTGAGTAGAAAACCCAGAATTTCCATTCAAGGCCAACGTGGACTACTGTCAATCACTCTGCATCATAAAGAAAAGAGAATTATCGTTTCTGAAGATTTGGAAAGGCATGCCACTGAAAATGCTTTGATGAGAAAAAGCAGAAACACTTGTTGGAAAATATCTGCTTTAAGTGTTACAATAAAATAAAAGCAGGTGGCCACATCCAGATGATTGGAAGAGACCTGATACCCAAATGTGATGTAAATAGAAATGAAAGGAATATTAACTAAGAAAGAATTCATTGCAAAGAAACAATTTCTTGCAGAATGGACATTGCAGAAAAATGTGATTCCTGATGCCTAAGGATACACTGGAAAATTGCACCTAGACTATAAAAAAAGAACTAAAACCCAAAAAAAGATATAAGAGATGGTGATAGATGTAGAGGATGAAGCACAGAATCTAATGTAAGAATCAAAACCTTTTATTGTAGAGATGGGGAGAACAAGTGAGACAGAAGTAATAATCCAAGGTATAAGAGAAGAAGTTTTCTGAGTAGAAAAAAGAGCTCAGATTGTCTATTGAGGGAACTTACTGATTTCTATCAAACTTAACTTAAAACAAAGTTATATCTATCTATATCCTGGAGAAACTCACATTTCTGGTTAAATTATAGTGATATTCATTTACCTTAAATCCTTTCCAAACCTTTAATTGGACATAAAATAATTTCTTTTTTTGAGAAAGAGCCTCAAGCTGTCACCCTGGATAGAGCTCTGTGGCATCACAGCTCACAGCAACCTCCAATTCCTGGGCTCAAGTGAGTCTCCTGCCTCTGCCTTCCAAGTAGCTGGGACTAAAGGCGCCCGCCACAATGCCCGGCCATTTTTTGGTTGCAACTGTCATTGTTGTTTGGCGGGCCCAGGCTGGATTTGAACACGCCAGCTCAGGTGTATGCGGCTGGAGCCTTAGCCGCTTGAGCCACAGGCGCCAAGCCAAGGACATAAAATATTTTTTAAGAGAAGTAAACCCACAATCTCAAAGAAAATGAGGGAGCAGATGAAGGAAGCAGGAGATAACGGTGTTGCAGGAAAAAGAGGCCCAGTGGGGAGAAAGAAACACCCAAACATCCAAACATCCATAAAAGAGGGAGGGCTTTATTTTAGCCTGCAGAGCCATGGCAGGCTAAGTCCCCAAAATGGCCAAGCTCCCCAACTGGCTCTGTCTTTTCCCTTTTATCTCCAGCCAAGGGTTCCTTGTCCATGGGTACCCTTCTCATTGGTCAGTTTGAATTGAGCTGGAGAAGGCAGGTCCCAGCTTTTACAAAAACACAGGCTTTTTACAGAAGCAGAAGCAAGCATTAGTTTTAAGGTTCCAGGAAGTTAAGTTTCTGTAAATTCCTAAGAGCTGAGTCACCACTGGGGAGGACTTTGCAGAAGTGTCTGTGGGTTTCTGTGAGAAGACTTTTGTTCTTTCAGACCTTACTTTTCCTGGGGAATCCTATTAACAATAGATAAAATTGTCAACAAAATTTTAGAAGCTGCAAAACAGAGGGACTAGAGGTAACTATTTTAGGAGACCAGACAAAGAAAAAGGTCAAATGCCTGTGGAGTGAGTGTATGAGAAAAAAGCTAAAGAACTCCGAAAAGGCTCAGGATTTGGTGCTAGCAGCTACCCCTGAAGAGGGGGCTGAAAGCACGAAGTAGGTTGAAAGTATGAGGACAGACACTTAAATCTCCTCTTTCAGAACTTACAAACTTATAATATTCCTCCTCCCACAAAAGGTAAAAGACTAAAAGTTTACTCTCTAGAGAAATTAATCCTGACCTTGGCCACACTGGTACAGGCATAGAGCTAAGCGTGAGGGTACTATGGTGAAAGCCAAAGGATGAGCTCCTTGCTTTTTACCTACTGTGTTCTGACAACCACAAAGCCAGACCTACACCTTCTACACAGGAGATTGCAGGAGTTCTTTTCCAGGGCAGAATTCACAAAGCCTAAATTATTGACTATGTGGGTCTTTACCAAAAAAGTTTGCTGATGCTTGCTTTAGGCCATAGAAATGAAAGGGTTTCTGAAAACTAATCTTTGCAAAGTTTAATTTACTTTTACTTGTTTATTTATTTTTGAGACAGAGTCTCACTCTGTTGCCTACGTTGGAGTGTAGTGGCACAATCATAACTCACTGTGGCCTCAAACTCTTGGGGCTCAAGTGATTCTACTGCCTCAGCCTCCCAACTAGTTGGGACAATAGGCACACACCACCACACCTGATTTTTTATTTTATCTTTTTTTGTTTTTTGCTATTTTGCCCATGCTGGTGTGGAATTCTTAGCCTCAAATAATCCTGCTTTTGTCTCCCAAAGTATTGGGATTATAGGTATGAGCCTCTGCACCTATCTGTAAGTTTGATTCAATAATTCCATTAGTTCTCCTTCTAATTTCTGAAGTTTAGCAATAATAAAGATGGTAGAGTTTCTGAGCAAAAAGCAAAGATTTTACAGAGTTATTTATTCATTTTTTGAAGACAGAGTCTCACTTTGTCACCCTTGGTAGAGTGCTGTGGTGTCATGGCTCACAGCAACCTCAAACTCTTGGGCTCAAGTGATTCTCTTGCCTCAGACTCTTGGGTAGCTGGGACTACAGGCCAGCACCTGGCACAAGCCCCAGCTATATTTAGAGATCAGGACTTGCTCTGGTTCAGGCTGGTCTCCAATGCCATGCCTCCAATCCACCTGCCTCAGCCTCCCAGAATGCTAGGATTATAGGCAAGAGTCCCACCGCACCTGGCCCCAGAGTTCTTTAATAACGAATTCTGTGAAATATATTCTCCTATCACTAGAAAGTTTGAATTCCCAGGTTGGTAAATTTAGATCAAGCCATTTTACTTCATAGTTAGGGTAGGTGCTCTTGAGTTTATTCCTATTTGGGGTTTATTAAAGTTTTTGAATCTATGAATTTGTAACTTTCAGTAAATTTAGGCAGTTTTTGGCTATTATATCTTCAAATATATTTTCTGCACGAATCTCTTTCTCTTCTCCTGGAATTTCACTGACATGATTTCAAACCTTTTGATATTTTCCGAAAGGTCCTTGTGATGATACTCATCTTTCTATTCTTTATTTTTCCTTTTTCTTCACATTAAAAATTTCTATTGGTTCAAATTCAAGTTCTCTGATGGTTTGTTCAGTCATCTCCACTAAATATTTTATTTCAGATGCTGTATTTCTCAGTTTCAAATTTCCATTAGCTTCCTTTTTATAAGTTATAAATAATTATAATTCTTTGCTGACAGCTATCTTACCATTCATTTCAATAATGTTCACTTTCACCTTCTGGAAGATAGACATAATAGCTGCCTTACGGCAATTGTCTGGTAATGTCAACATCTTGGAGTTGATATCAATTTCTTTTTCCCTTGAGAACAGGTCACATTTTCTTAATTCTTTTTATTATTTGTTTTTTGAGACAGAGTCTCACTTTGCTGCCGAGGAGGATGGATTACCTGAGCTCACCAGCTCAAGATCAGCCTGAGCAAGAGCAACTCCTGGATTCAAAATAGTTGTAGACACATGTGCAGGAAGAGCCCAGCATAAAAGAGTCTACTGTAGGGGTACTTTCAGGGGTCTAAAATTGCAATTACATTAGATTCCTCACAACTTCAGCAGTTTACTAGGCTGGCCAGGAGAAGGCTTGTGAAACTTAATTTAATTTTTTTTTTGAGACAGAGTCTCACTTTGTCACCTTCAGTAGAGTGCAATGGAGTCACAGCTCATAGCAACCTCAAACTCTTGGGATCAAGTGATTCTCTCGCCTTAGCCTCCCAGCAGCTGGACTATAGGCATCTGCCACAGTGCCTGAATATTTTATTGTTATAGTTGTCATTGTTGTTTGGCAGGCCCAGGCCGGGTTCGAACCTGTCAGCCCCAGTGTATATGGCCAGTGCCTTAGCCACTGAACTTCAGGTGCTGGCCAGTTTTTGGAGACAAGTTCTCGCTCTTGCTCAGGCTGATCTTGAGCTGGTGAGCTCAGGCAATCCACTCACCTTGGCCTCCCAGAGTGCTGGGATTACAGGCGTAAGCCACTGCACCCATCCTACATTTTCTTCATTCTTAATATGATATTTGTAATTTTGGGTTTTTTTTTTTTTTTTTTGAGACAGAGCCTCAAGCTGTCACCCTGAATAGAGTGCTGTGGCATCACAGCTCACAGCAACCTCCAATTCCTTGGCTCAAGCGAGTCTCTTGCCTCCCCCTCCCAAGTAGCTGGGACTGCAGGCGCCCGCCACAACACCCGGCCATTTTTTGGTTGCAGTTGTCATTTTTGTTTGGCAGGCCTGGGCTGGATTCGAACCCTCCAGCTCAGGTGTACATGGCTGGCGCCTCAGCCCGTTGAGCTACAGGCGCTGAGCCGTAATTTTGTGTTGTATCTTAACACATTCTATAGTAAGTTTTTAGACTCTGGGTCCTACTTAGAGCCTCTGAAAAATTCTGGTTTTTATTTTAGCAGAAAGTTAACACTGTTAGATCCAAAGTTCTGTGTCACTTTCTGTGGGCCATAGTTCCGCTAACTTTAGTTTTCAAAGTCTTTGCCATGTTGCGCCTGCTCCTTGCATGTACTACTCAGAGGTTAGCCTGGGCTTAATGTGATGGTTTATGTGGCAGTTCATTTCTCAAAAGTTTTGCTATACCTTTTTCCTGTGCTTTAAATACAGATTGCTTGGGGGCGAGTATGGACTTGCATCAATTCATATGAAATTTGGGGATCCCTTATCCTCTTTTCTCTACTGTAGGATTTTCATTACATTCTTTGTTGCCTAGGAGCCACTTTTACCTGTCCTTTGGTAATGAGTGAGAGTTTAATCTCTTAGAGTTGTGGCCACCATCGTCATACAATGCAATTGGTTCTACCCTCAGAGCAAATTGGTTAGGAAAAAAGAGGGAAAAAATACCAGGAATCCATCCCTCCCTTTCACTTCACACCTCAGGGACCTCTTTTCCCAGTTCCTTCAGAGAGGCAGGTTTTGTCGCAGAGTTCAAGGTTTCTGGACCACTGCCATGGTGACAGTTGAGCTACATGATCTGGGCTGACCTTGGGCATGCTTTGGAAAGACAAAAGACAAAAATAAAACCAAGGATTCTCTCTACAGTCTCTAACTTGAAGGGTCCATCTTTCTTCAGACCTATGGCCAGAAAGATAGGGAATTTCTCAGCGTTTTTACTATCTGTTCCTGTTACATAGTTCCCCAACTCAGGTTGCTTTGGAGTCAAAAATGGAAAGTAAAGGAATTGAAAACCCAAGAAACTCACTGCCTCCACTTGATTGTTCTTCACTTTCCTCACATCCACCTGCTACTTCTACTTGTCAGAGCTCCCGAGTGGTTGCAATAACAAAAATGCAAGACAAGTTGCATCTTGGCTAGAACTGCACAGCTTTTTTTTTTTTTTTTTGAGACAGAGTATCACTTTGTCACCCTTGGTAAAGTTCCCTGGCATCATAGCTCATAGCAACCTCAAACTCTTGGGCTTAAGTGATCTTCTCGTCTCAGCCTCCGGAATAGCTAGGACTACAGGTGTCTCCCACAATGCCAGGCGAATTTTCTATTTTTACTAGAGATATGGTCTCACTTTTACTCAGATTGGTCTCGAACTCCTGAGCTCAAGCAATTCACCCTCCTTTCCCTCCTAGAGTGCTAGGATTACAAGCATGAGCCACCATGTATGGCCTTTAGTTTTTTTCTTAAATCCTGAGTTTGGTAAACAAAAGAGCTCTTATAGCAGTTTATTTAAAATTTGGAGAATTCTAGAGAAAACTAATTATTCCTATTGTGCGTCCTGTTTTTATGGTTTGAATGAGCAAATCTTTGTGACACCTAAGGACCATTTTAGCAAATTCAAATACAGTTTATTCATAAAAGATATCTTTATAGTTTTTGAAAAAAATGGGGCCTGAATTTGGGAAAGGCAAAATTAAGAACAATTACTAAGAAGAAAAGCTATAAGTCATAAATATCTAAAGAAAGGAAATATTTGCAGGCAATATACAAAGCAATAAACAAAATGTTTTTAGAAACAACCTTTCTTCAAAAGTAAGGAATCTCTTTTAAAAATGATTTGAGTGTATGTCCAAAAGTACCAAGAGGTGTCTGTGACCCAAAGAAATATCTTCTATTCTGGGCATGAAATAACTTGGTTATTTTATAGAAAAAAAAAGATCAAAGTTCTAACTGTACTCTTTAACTCCTTTTGTACATTTATGTAATGGTTTGCAGTAAAGAATTTAGAAATATACCTCATATATATATATATATATATATATATATATAAATACTTAGGAAAATATAGATAAATAAATCTGTACACAAACAATATATCTGGAGCTTTCAAATATAATTAACATGTCAATATACTATTATCATTATTTTTTGAGACAGAGTCTTACTCTGTTGTACTTAATAGAATGCTCTGAGCAACATAGCTCACAGTAACTTCAAACTCTTGGGCTCAAGCGATTCTCTTGCTTCAGTCTCCTAAGTAGCTGGGACTACAGGTATCCACCACGATGCCCAGCTAGTAGAGATCTCATCTCAAAAGAGAGAGAGAAAAAACTCTTGCTCAGCCTGGTCTCAAACTCCTGAGCTCAAGCAATCCACCCGCCTGGCCTCCCAGAGTGCTAGGATTACAGGCATAAGCCGCCATGGCTGGTCAACGTTATCAGTATATTAAATAAAACAATACAATATCATAATTAAGTAACCATTTAGAAAAACTAAGACATGTAATTTTCCTAATAAACACAAATTATGTACTATCTTATATTTAGATTTTCTGCAATTCTTATACCTAGCATACTTGACCACCTATATTAATTATTGTCTTTAACTAAAATAACCAACTTTTCTCTCCAGACGTAAGAGAATACCACAAGACAGAAAACTAAGAACTGTTAAGCTAGTTTGTTTCACAGGCATCCATTACATGTTACCTAATTCATTTGCACATTTTTGCACACTTGTTAGTATATTGCTATTCTGAGAAATGACAGTATATAAAAGTTATGTTTACTGAGTAGTATTTTTGTGTCTGTTTCTTAAAAATAGTTCAGGCATCTGAAGATTATTTATTATTAACTTCATCATTTATTTAAGCTCTTAAAGTTAGTGAATAACCTGGAAACTGCAACCTTTACTAAAGTTACATATTTATGATTTCTAGAATTATAAGAATTTCATGGCTGGGTGTGGTGGCGTGTGCCTGTAATCACAAACTACTTAAGAGGTTGAGGCAGGAAGACTGCTTGAGGTCAAGGGACAAGCCTGGGCAGCATAGCAAGACCCTGTCTCTTAAAAAACAAATCTGTGTTGCCATTATTTTTTATATGATAAACTGAATTTTAGAGACTGAATCATGCATGAAACTCTTATTTTATCTTTGAACTAAATCTATTTCTTCTTATCCATAACATTAGTAACAGAGACCATTATGTAAATATACCTTTAAGTGTTCACAAAAGGAAACGCTAATAGTTTAATAACTCTTTCTTTCTTTTAGTCTTTCAGAGACATTTGTTTACTTTAAGTGACAAAATTATACATGTTGTTTTGAAGTATGTGTAGTAATACATTATGAAATGGGTAAATTGAGCTAATTAACACATATACTACCTTACTTATGTTTTTGAACATAATGACTGAATGACTTTTTATTTCTCAGTTAATCTTTAAAGTTTTCCAAGAGAGGGAAAAAGGATGGAAAGGAACAGAATAAAACAAAGGAGAAACTGGTCTTGGACAAATATGAATACTAGAAAAGCCTAATTATATTCCCACTGTATGGGGAGGAGAGAAAGCTTAGATGTAGAAAAAAACATTTTGACACATAACTATACAACAGAGTTAATAGAGCTGATTTAAATAATAACTCTGACAATTTTATCAAGTGGTACAATTAAAAAGACAGAACTTACCTATCCCTGACATACAGAAACAAAGATGTGTGATCTGCAATATCCCCTTATCAACTAAGACAGAACTTAAGGATACAAAAGTTACTGGCCAGCACTCTGGGAGGTTGAATTATGCAGTAAATAATATACAGTAACTGGGCAGCGCCTGTGGCTCATTGAGTAGGGCGCTGGCCCCATATACCGAAGGTGGCGGGTTCAAACCCAGCCTCTGCAGAACTGCAAAACAGAAAAATAGCCGGGCGTCGTTGCGGGTGCCTGTAGTCCCAGCTACTCGGGAGGCTGAAGCAGGAGAATCGCCTAAGCCCAGGAGTTGGAGGTTGCTGTGAGCTGCGTGACGCCACGGCACCCTACCGAGGGTGATACCCTACAAAAAAAAAAAAAAAAAGAATATACAGTAACTTTTGTTTCCTTAAGTTCTGTCTTAGTTGATATCCATATATATATATATCCTCAAGGAGGATCACTTGAGCTGAGGAATTTAAGACCAGCCTGAGCAAGAGTGAATCCCTGTCTCTACTAAAAATAGAAAAAATTAGCTAGGGGTTGTGGCTGGTGCATGTAGTCCCAGCTACTTGGGAAGATGAGACAGGATGATGGCTTGAGCTCAGGAGTGTGAAGTTGCTGTGAGCTAGGATGATGTCAGGGTACTGTAGCATGGAGCAATAAAGTGAAACTGTCTCAAAAAAAAAAAAAGTTACTTAGGAGTTGAGAGTTCAGGGCCTGGCTGGCATAGCAACTTTCTAAATTCCTACAACTACTAGAAAAAACACACTCTTGCTAAGCTCCCTAACAATAGGAGCTATCAGATCCTAGATTTACAGCCTAGACCACTATAACTCTGACTGGACAGAGGACCAGCCTTATAAACATTTCCTTCTGGGCTCGGCGCCTGTGGCTCAACAGGCTAAGGCGCCAGCCACGTACACCTGAGCTGGCGGGTTCGAATCCAGCCCGGACCCGCCGAACAACAAAGATGGCTGCAAACAAAAAAAAAAATGGCCGGGCGTTGTGGTGGGTGCCTGTAGTCCCAGCTACTTGGGAGGCTGAGGCAAGAGACTCGCTTGAGCCCAGGAATTGGAGGTTGCTGTGAGCTGTGATGCCACGGCACTCTATCCAGGGTGACAGCTTGAGGCTCTGTCTCAAA
>CAUYRH010099441.1:0-12193 GCA_963574655.1 Perodicticus potto
TCTCCAGACTGAGACACCCTGTCCAAACACAGAACCTGGGACACCCAGGGAAGATAAAATGCGAGGGCCATATTTATTTATTTATTTATTTATTTATTTATTTTGAGACAGAGCCTCAAGCTGTCACCCTGGGTAGAGTGCGGTGGCATCACAGCTCACAGCAACCTCCAACTCCTGGGCTCAAGCGATTCTCCTGCCTCCGCCTCCCAAGTAGCTGGGACTACAGGCGCCCGCCACAACGCCTGGGCATTTTTTTTTTTTTTTGGTTGCAGCCGTCATTGTTGTTTGGCAGGCCCGGGCTGGATTCGAACCCCCAGCTCAGGTGTACATGGCTGGCACCTTAGCCCGCTGAGCCACATGTGCCAAGCTGAGTGAGGGCCATATTTATTTGCGTTTATTTCCCGCCTGTTGGGAACCCCCAATGGGCACCCCCTTGGCGCCTGGGCCTGGTTGGGATCTTGGGAGTCAGATGTGAAAGACTTCCCCTCTTCAGGGCATTCACAGTCCCACGGGGGACTCCAGCTCTGCCACTCCATGGCAGTGTGACAGGTGTGTGAACACAGTGTGAGGAAGATGGGGCGTGCCTGGGGCCAACAACATCTCCACCATCCTGTGGGAAAAGGCTCACAGACTGCTCCGATAAGGGAAAAACAGTCCCCTGACCATTTTCAGTGACTACTTGGAAAGGTCAAAATAGGTTAATTTCTTAAGTGCAGGGCAGAAAGCAAGCTCTACTCCAGTGAAGGAAGCCAAGAGAAGTTCGAGGGCAACGCACCAATTATAATTGGGAGGAAGCCAATCAGGCCGCCTTGGGCTTGGGGATTTCCCTGCTGGGAAATGCTACAATTTCAGGTGCTGATCCTCTCACCTGAGGGAGGACAATCTAATTCAATTACTCAAACCATTCTCTCTCTCTCTCCCCCAATCTCTGTTCCTCACCTCCCTCTCTCTCTGTCTCCCCCTCACTCCCTGCCCCATTCCTCTCAGCCACAGTGTCTCTGAGAGGACAGAAAGGACAGCTGTGTCCTCTCCACACACACACACGGGGCTCCAGGACCAGGAAGCAGGGCCAACTTTATTGATACCTGCTGCCAAAGGCCCCAGAGAAGCCTCTGCTCAACCCTTGCCGGTCTAGAGGGAACAGGCCTGGGGAACGTGAAAATGAATTAGGAAAGTGCCCGGGCTTCCTTTATTCCCAGACCAAACCAAGTCTATAGGATTCTCAGCTCCTGCCAGTTAAAGGCAACACCGGAGTGTGTCTTACCCGTGGACAGCCAGAGAGCTGTCAGAATCACAGACTATTTGGATCTGGAAGGGCCCTGAAGTTTCCCAAATCGTGCAGGGACTTTAAGTGACTTGCCCATGAACGTAGCCAGTTAGCGGCAGCGTCTTGGCTCTCCTCGGTCAGTCTGGATGGGCTTCGACCACACGGGTCAGGAATCCCCCGGGTCTCATAAAGTAACGGGAGTTGAGGCGACCCTTACTCTGATTTCCAGAAAAGAACCTCCCGGGGGTCAGACACAGAGGAGGACTGTCCCAGGCTCTCCCTCTGCCTTAGCCTGCTTGAGCCCTGACACACTGGTCTCGGAGGGACAGCAGAAATGACAAGGGGGGGCCTGCGAGGAGCCACAGCCAGCCGGCCCCTGCCCTGTACTGAACCAAGAGTCCCCTGTGCCATCCGACAGCAAGGCCCATCCAGAGCCACCGGGGCGAGTCTGCTCTCAGATGAAGAAGCAATGACAGGGTCCTCTGAGCCACGTGAGGTTGACAGGTGTGGAGCGCAGGTTCCTTATGTGGTCTCAGCATCTACCCTGATGGTAGATGGTTTCCACCACGCCGCTGTACGAATTGATGGTACTTTTGGAAAACTGGTAGTGTTTTGTTCCTCTTTTTCAGAGCTGTGAGTATGAGGAAAACTGTCCTGGTGGTGAGGGGTCAACCTTAGCGTTAGAGAAAACAGAGCGCCCGGTGCCATCCCCTTCTTACGGTGGGTGAAGTCACTGAGGACAGACTGTCGGTCACCCTCGTGTTTGTGGGGCAAATAAGGACAATGGGGTATAAAAATCCAGCCACCAATGATAGGACAGAAGGCCACCCTGTCAGCGCTCAACAGCAGAGTGACGAGAAGCTGTTCTCGTTCGCTTTATCCAAGCCTGGGAGCACAGTCTTGTCAGCAGGCAGGGGGTGAGAGAGAATGTGGGGACAGGCGGGGTCCCCCGCGCCAGCGCAGCCTGTGTCTCCACTCAGGGAACCGGGCATGGCTCTTCCGGCTGGTGTGACTGACTTGGCCACAGCAGAAAGACAATCGTGGTGGAGAGAAGGCCATCAAAGGCTCTCAAATGCTTCTCCAATTCTGGATTTCATCCCATTCTACTCCCCTAAGCCTCTCCCTGGCAACAATCTTATCAGCAACCATAACGAACTTTTAGTTGATTCAGTTGAATTGTATGTTAATGAAAAGTGTGGGTGCTTCCATTTAATGGGCACAATGTAAGGGTATGTGGCACTCCGCTTGGGTGAGGGGCACAGCCACAGCAAGGACCTTACCTAACAAACAGACGTCGTAACCTAATGGTTTGTGCCATTAATTATGCCTCGTATTAATCTGAAATTTAAAAATAAATGAATAAAAGTTCTAGGTGTAAAGAAAGGAGCCCGCAGCATGAAGCATGAGCCATGTGTGCGTGTGAGCAGCCCACAGCATTAAGCGTGAGCCATATCTGCATGACAGTTGTGAGCAGCCCGCAGCACTAAGTCTGAGCCGTGTCTGGATGACACTTGTGAGCAGCCCGTCCGCAGTGACCACACACCAGCCAGTTTCAAAGCACATGAACCTCCCAACACATGCTCTTGTCAGGGTAAGTGGAGGAAGCTGGCACAGACCCTTCTGCTGGCTCCAGGGACATCTCCCGTCCCCCCAAATTCCCCACCACCTGAGGGCTCCAGCGGAGGCTGGTTACCCCAGAACTGCTGCGCGTCCCTCTGGTCATCTGCTCCTTCTGCGAGAGAGGACCCAGCCCACAGCCTCCATGAGGTCGGTCACCTGGGCTCTAGCCACATACTCTGGGCCTGGAGATTTGAGTCACATCCACTAAACAAGCACCGGGCCTCATCCCCTTGAGCACCTCAGCCTTGATCACCGGAGCTGCCGGGAGAAGCCTGGACTTCCCGTTCAGCCCCTCCCCGACCTTTATCCCTATATCCCTCATACCTTCTAATGAGAGCTGCTTTTCCGCTCTCCCAGCTCACCCAAACCCTCCCGCTGGGCCTTAGGAAACAGCAGTCGCTGCTGAAAAATTCCCCCATGTCTTCAACCTCTGTGTCCCTTGCCTCTTTGCTCTGACCTGGGACCCTGACAACTTTGTACCATCTCAGATGAGGACCGAAGTGACCACCTCAGAAAAGACCTCTCAGACACAGTAGAAAAAGGTTCCTTTCACTCCCACCTCAAACCTCTCTACCTGTTTTATTGTCTTCACAGCACTTGTTACCCCTAGAAATCATGTTTGTGCGTGTGTTTACTGATTTGCTGTTTGTTTTATTCCCTCGAATGAAAGCTCCATAAAACAAGGATCCTGCTTCGTCTTCACTGCTGCAACCCTGGTGCCCAGAGCAGAGTCCGGCCCACATAGGTGTGCCATTAATACTTACTGATGTGGACAAATGACAAAGCTGTCACAGAGTGCACTGTGATGTAACAGAAGCAAATGGGAGGAACTGTGACCTAGCAGAGGACGGGAGGGAAGAACCCAGGAAGGCTCAGGACGAAGGGGCCAAGTGAACACGGGTGACTGGAGACTTCTCCATAAAGATGACAGTTGGAGCCTGCGTGTTTACTTTTGTCCCCACCTAAAAAGATGGCAAAGGAATTGTTTTGAAGGCAAAAAAAGTCCCAAGAAAAAGAGGATGGAAGAGGAGAGGGAGCTGGAAAGTTGATGGGAGAACTAGAAAACCTAAGAAATCTGAGTGCGAGAAAGTCAAGGAGCAACTCAATTTATACTGGAGAATCCCCAAAGGGTCAGAACTAGCGGCACTGGTTATCTCTGGAAGACAGGTGTGTGCGTGTGTGAGCGTGTGTGTGTTAGATCCAGAGATCCTCTCCCCAACTCCCTGCAGAGAGGTGGGTGGGTGCACCCTCCAGAGACCCTGGAGGCTGGTTCTCTGAGGAAGGGCCCTGGACTGGAGCCGGAGGCCCAGCCGAGAGTGAGAGCCTGTTGTGAGAGCAAGGGGACTCCGTGAACATTGATTTGTAGATCCTGAACGCCCCATCCTTCTTTCTTAACTCAGCTCCCAGAACATTGGTCCTAACTCGCCAGGAAAGTTATGTGAAGAGACTTCTCTGGGCCCCATAAGCAAGATGTAATACTATTGACTGTTTTTCCAACATAAATCCCAGCTACATTTCCACAACTCCACAAATCCTGCCAACAAACTTAAGAGTTTCCACTAGGCTTCTTAGTACCTCACTCTTAAAAACGAGTGGACAACTAAGAAAACCAGGCATTTGAGGAGAACCCCTAAACCAGGCATTAGGAACCCAAACCACAAACAGTCCCAGGGAACTTGAAAGAAACAAAGGAGAAACCTGCGGAAATATCCCTTTAATATCAGCGAGAAAAGGTATTGCTTCCATGAAACAAAACCAGGATGCTTTCAAAAGGAATATTCAGAGAAAAAGAAAGAACTTTCAGAGATCAAAAATAGGAGAAATGTAGCCGAAGCAATGAAAGATAAAAATTGAATCATTCTCTGCGAAAAGTCTTCTACACTTTTACAATGAGAAAAAAAGTCTTATAAAATTGCCTATTATGAACCATGTGAACATCCACTAAGGGAGGGAGCTATAAATACCAAAATAAACAAAGGAAAAATAGGATGAGCGACAAGAATCAGGAAATTCAACAGAGAAGCAAGACCCGAGGTAACAACTAGGTGCCTGGCCCCGGTCTAGACGGGGTGTATCAGAAACAAGGTGAAATCAAAGCACTGATATAGAGGAAAACGGAGACATTGACAGAGTTCAGGATCGAACTAATGACCAGGATTGGATCAGTGGTAGAAATTAAGCAATCGGTGCTTTACTCCAGGAAAAGCAAAATGATGTTCACGAAAGTTAAAGTCAATGCAGTTTATTCCCTTGCCCACCTTTGAATAACATTCAATAATCATATTAAAGTAAACTCCAAATATCAATCTTATCAAAATTGTGATATAAATAAATATTTTTGAGGTTGGGATGGAAAATCAAACAGGTGGCTGTTTGCGAAGGGGATGAGGAGAAAAGGAAAGACAAATTCTCCTATTTTATAATGGAACGTAAATTGAGAGTGTAAAACTGAAAAATCAAGAAGGAGCCGTCTAAATGTGCTATTAGAGATATAAAGAAAATAATCAGTTAAAAGAACTAAGTGTGGTGACTTCTTGCAAAGGAGTGAAAAGTCAGGAGAAGGAGCACAGCCTCTGCCTTTGGAACTTTAAAGTTTTCTGAAACACTTGCTTTAACCTGTGTAGTGAATAGATTTGATAAACAACAACAAAATAGATAAAAGCAACGGAGTGACAGCCAGCAGGGGAACAGCATGGCTTGGCCTCAGCACCATAGAGTGCTCTGCTCGCATAAGGCTCAGGGTGCAAAGAGAATGCAGAGATGAGTCTGGGAGTTCCATGTCCACTGCAGCAGCTGTGCAGAGCACCAAGAGAACGTTGCTCCTACACCAACAATAAGAAACAGGCTAGATCATCTACAAAATCAGTTTGTTTCAAACCCAGTAGAGAGCTAAGGTTTCAAGGCAACCAAAGTAACTAAATTCTAACAAGTGACAAGCCCCTCCGAGGACTAATGGGACATATTGATGCAAAATCGAAAAAGCACAGGAAGAAAAAAAGGTGGCAGTAGGAGTGGGTGGGAAGGAATCAGCTAAAAATTGAATCAGTTCCTAAGAGATACACATGGCTTGCCTATCAGCCTATCTGGGAGTCAGATACATAGAAAGTCTGCACTCATCCCGAGATCTCCATGAGCCCCCACACAGCACTTGCTATATTAGAAGCATCAGAACAGAGAGCGCTCCCCTCACTGACAGAGGTATGAGGGGGTGATTCCTGCCTCAGACACCACCTGCCTCCTTAGAACTTCCCATTATAGGAAGCAAAGCCTGAGCCCACGAGGGAGCAGCAGCAACACCTTCTCCCACAAAGCTGAAGAAGAGGAAAAAGAAATTCCATCTGCTTGTAGGGCAGGAGTAGTAAATCCTCTGTCCTTCTCCCAGGAAACAGCCAAAGAGCTGCAGTCGGTGTCTGGAGGAAAGGTAGAAACATGAGTTGTCTGCTCCTGGAGGAAGGGCAGGACAGTTGAATGATACCCTGCATCAAACAGTGCAAGTGTCTGCTCTTCTAGGGAGGGGCAGGAAATGCTCCCACTTAGGAGCTACCACAGAAACAAGGCAGAGTTTGGTTGTGATGAGGGCAGAGGTAGGAACCCCAAGAAGGCTTCACACCTGGGATCCTAGAACTAAGCTCTTAGGGACCCAGTAGGACTGGGACAAAGATGGGACATCTGCTGGTCCTCTCCACTTTCATTTCCACAGCATGGCCGGTCAATTCTCCAGGAGGGTTTGGCCTGCTGCTGGCAGCTGGGTCCTGCTCCTTGTCCATTGTGCTTCAAAAATTCAGCAGAAGAAAGATACAGGGATCCATGTAGGTTCTGCTTAAAACTGAGGCTGGATCAAGAAAAGCGAGAAGCTCCCTACCCCCTACAATGAAGTTAGCAGTAACAAACACTTGTGCAGTCTACTAGAGAATGGGAGAATGTGGAGAGCAAAATGCTGTCAGATTAGATGTTCAGAAAGCCCAAAGTGGAGCAAGAGTACTGAGAAATCCCTCTGGTAGCCCCCCTCTGAAACAATGTGAAGCCTGTGATACATTCAGGGCACCAAGGCCACCCAAATCGTGCTCAACAACTGACTAGATCGAGCCACTTCCTCATCCTACATGCACACACACAAATGCTCTGACAGAGGGGTATTTCTGTTTCCAGGTATGCATATTACTTACCTAAGTCTCAAATGTTCCTTAAATGATAACCATCATTCCGTAACAGATCACACGACCCACAAAACATCAAGGAAAACAAGCCACTGTCAAGAGACAAAATAACCAATAGAATCAGACTCAGAGATGAGCCCTGTGGTGTAACTGTTAGGGACTTCAAAATAACTGTGACTAATATATGAAAGTATCTAGTAGAAAAGATGAACTAATGCATGAACAGATAAAAAAATTTAAGCAGAGAAATGAAGACTGTTTAAGAAGCCAAATGGAAATACTAGAAATGGAAACCATGATATTAGATATGAAGAATTTCTTTGATTCTCTAGCAAATAAGATACAACTGAGGAAAAAAAAATAAGCTATAATATAGATTAAATGAATTATTTAAAATGAAACATGAAGAGAAAAATAGAGTGGAGGAAAAAACAGAGCACTCATTAACAGTTGAATGATATCAAATTGTCTAACATTTACAGAATTGGAATCCAAGGAGAAGGAGTAGACGAAAGAAAGGAGTAGAAAAAGTATTTGAGCACATCATTGTTGAGAATTTTACAAATAAATGATAAAAAGCAAAAATCATGGATTCAAGAAGCTCAGATAATTCTGGCAGGATAAATCAAATGCCCGTGCATGTGCACGCACACACACACACAAACACAGCAGAGTCAAGTGAGCAATTAGAGATGAATCTGAAGAGGTAACAGAGACTAAATCACAAAGAATTTATATGCAGAGGACAAGGAGTTTTCAACCCATGCAAATCCATTTTGATTTTTAACCCTGATGGCAAAGAGGAGACACTTACAGATTTTTTTTTTTTTTTTTTTTTAGACAGCGTCTCACTATGTCGCCCTTGGTAGAGTGCTGTGGCGACACAGCTCCCAGCAACCTCAAGTTCTTGGGCTTAAGTGATTCTCTTGCCTCAGCCTCCCGAGTAGCTGGGACTACAGGTGCCCGCCACAACACCCAGCTACTTTTTGGCTGCAGTTGTCATTGTTGTTTAGCAGACCCAGGCCGGGCTCAAACCCGTCAGCCTCAGTGTATGTGGCCGGTGTCCTACCCACTGAACTATGGGTGCTGCTGAGATACTAACAGATTTTAAACAAGGAAGTAAGCTGATCAAATTTGCATTTTAGAAAGGTCTGTCTGGCAGCAGTGTGGAGAGTGGTGTGGAAGAGGCAAATCATATGAATGGGTTAAGTCTATCGTGGTATAGTCCCACAGTAAAATGAACAGCACAGCAAATAAATGAACTAGGGATAAACATGAACTTCATGATACAACAAATATGTGGTGTGTTTTTTCATTCCTGGGATACTTCATCTAGGATAATGTTCCTTGTTTTTAATATGATCACAGAGTTGTACAACCATCAGTATGGTCAATATTAGAACAATTTCATCACCTTGCAAAGAAAATATGTAGCTTTTAGCTATCCTTCCCCTATCCCTTACCCCACCCCCAGCCTAAGCAACCACTAATGTGCTTTCTTTTCCTATGGAGTCCCCTATTCCAGACATTCATATGAATGGAATCATGGAATATCTGGGTCTGTATAACAGGCTTCTTTCACTTGGTACCATGCTTTCAAGATTCATCCATGTAGTAATATGTGGCAGTATTTCATTCTTTTTATGGACAAGTAATATTCCATCGTGTAAATTCCCCATATCTTGTTTCTCTGTCAGTCCACTGATGGACATTTGGGTGGTTTCCACCTTTTGGCTATCATGAGCATTGCTTCGGTGGACAGTCATACTGAGTTTCTGCGTGAAACTCCTGGGAATGCAGCCACTCTGATGACTAAGCCCCAGGCCTGATGCTCGAGCTTTGTCTGTCCTCCTCTTGGAAGAGAGGAGAGCTTCTTAATGCACTGAGCCTGTCATTATCTTCTTCCAGAGCATCAATCAAACTAATAGCTCCCCAATTCCATTGCCCTATAATTAGTATTTCCCTAATAGTCTTAAAATGCCCGACACCCTCCTTCAACAGTTAGGCTAGAACATTCCTTCCCTGGGTCCTACTGTTTAGTGGAGCAGCGCTGGTGTAAATGTAACAATTGGGTCACCACTCAGTGCCAGGGCTGTCTGTGCTCCACTAACACCATCTGTGGGTTCCTTGTTGCAGCCCAGGCGGAGAGGGATCTGACTCCCCTGACCCCCTAACTGTTCTCTTTCCTTTCCTGGACCACTTCCCTTTCCTGGACCACTTCCAGCACCAAGCATTGCAGATCAGGTTCTTCAGGAAACAGACTCAGAGGTGGAGTTTAGCAGGCAGGACATTTATTGGGGAGTGCCCTGGGGTCAACAGCTATGTCAGGAAGGGGACAGAAGCAGGACCAGGCAGGGGGAGAAGGTGAGATGTACTTTGGGGCCAGAGACAAACTCAGATAACCCACACGGAGCTCTGGAACTAACATGGCTCATATTGGCTGGCCATGTTGGTCCAAAGTGGCCACGCCTCTCCATCCCTGCTGTGATCCATCACTAAGTGTGAGTCACACAGGAAGGTCCAGCCCAGGCCGGGGCAGCTCTCCACAGCTAAGTGAGGCTGCCTGCCTACACACTCCCAGCAGGGCTGGCCTCAAATCCGCCTCAAGGGGGCATTTGATGGTGCATCTCTAGCGCTTCCACCATGCTTTATTGTAAGGCATCTCCAGAACATTTTTGGAAGCAGAAACACGCTTCTGTTTAATCTCCTCTCCATGGGAGCAGATGATACTTTAGGGCTCCCTCACCCAGCCTCAAAGGCCTGCTCTCTCCTGCTCTCCACGAAGGTGACAGGGTATGTGCTTTGTATGCTGACTTGTCCCTCTCTGACCACAGCACTCACGTTCTCCTTTAAAACATTGTTGTTTAGCCCATCGACCCACGAATAGATTAATAACTTGCGGTACATGTATACCATGGAATACTATGCAGCCTTAAAGAAAGATGGAAATTTTACCTCTTTCATGTTTACATGGATGGAGCTGGAACATATTCTTCTTAGCAAAGTATCTCAAGAATGGAAGAAAATGTATCCAGTGTACTCAGCCCTACTATGAAGCTAATTTATAGCTGTCATATGAAGGGTATAACCCAACTATAACACAAGAATATGGGAAAAGGGGAAAGGGTAGGGAGGGGATGGGAGAGAGTGGGGTGGAGGGAGGGTAATTGGTGGGGCCACACCTACAGTGCATCATAGAAGGGTACAGGCGAACCTTACTAAATGCAGAATACAAATGTCTTCATATAATAACTAAGAAAATGCCAGAAAGGCTATGTTAATCAGTTTGATGAAAATAGTTCAGATTATATATGAAACCAGCACATTGTACCCCTTGATTGCACTATTGTACACAGCTATGATTTAATAATAAAGACAATAAAATTAAAAAAATAAAGTTTCATATGAAGGCTATAACCCAACTATAACACAAGAATATGGGAAGGGAGGGGAGAGGGGAGGTTGAGGTGGAAGGAGGGTAATGGGTGGGGCCACCCCTATGGTGCATCTTAGAAGGGTACAGACGAACCTTACTAAATGCAGAATACAAATGTCTTCATACAATAGCTAAGAAAATGCCATGAAGGTTATGTTAAACAGTTTGATGAAAACATTTCAGATTGTATATGAAACCAGCACATTGTACCCCTTGATTGCACTAATGTACACAGCTATGATTTAATTAAAAAAAATAGTAATAAAAAAAATCCATCCCATCTGCCATCATGCTCTGCCCTCCTAAGACACTTTTGAGAAGTCAACTGTAGTTAGTAATTATTTCCTTCTTCTCTGCCAAAACAAGTGTCTTACCTTAAGTCTGATTTAAAATCAACTATAGTAGGAAGAAATGTAGCAAGTCAACCCAACTTGGCTCGACTTCTCTGTTATCAGCATCATCAATAAGAAAGACCTTTTGTGTTTGCTGTGTCTTTGCTATGTCTGGCTTGTATTGTCATTGGGACCTTTGGCTTTATTTCACTTTCAAGATGTAGAAAGCTAGTGTGACTAATTAAAAAAATAAAACACTAAAAAAAAAAATTGTTGTTTACATCTTAGCAGAGAAGCCAGTGCAAAACTGCTAAGGCAAGAGCTGATGAAGGGCAGTGTAAGGTTGGAGGCTGGGTAAAGGAGAGGAAGAAAAGAGAAAGCCAGCCTTTGTCTCATGGGCGTCTGGACACCCTTAACGTCAGCCAGGTAGAGGAAGCTCGGTAAATAGCATCCAATAAAGACGATGCAGTGACACCAACAGCCAATAACCCCTTGTCAGTTTTTCTTTGCATAAAGAATAATCTCTCTCTCTTTCTCTTTCTTTCTCTCTCTCTGTCTCTCACACACACGCACGTGCATTTTCAGCTTCATATCTCAGAGGACTCGCCAAGCTTAGCATTCATGCACCAGCCATCTGCAAGGGTAATCTTGTAGCTCACAGAAGCACAGCCTGCTCTGAAACAGCAGCTGTTCCGGCAGGGTGATGCCACAGAGCTCAGGGCAGGACCTGAAGACCAATGACACGGGTGAAGCAGCAGGTGGAACTCTAAGTAGCCAGAATATAGGGAGCAGATGGCCAAATCCAAGGAGGGCACAAAAGGCCTTCAGGGTCTCAACCTTGACCCCACGCACTCTGGACTTGCAGGCCAGCAATGCCGGCAACCTAAAACAGAGCCTGCTAGATCTAGAAAACAAGAAAAGAAAACCCGGAAGGAAATATACATCACAGCCAGCTGATACCAATAGCAGAGGCTGCATGCAGTCATCGGCGCCTGGGTGGCGGCTCGGCCGCAGACAACACGCACTCATGACGACAAACACAATTCCCACAGTTACCATCAGACCTGCAGTTAATAGGTTATGATCAAATGTGGCTGCAGGGTCTCCCCAAATACTCAATGCTTTTGTCATTGTTTGGAGAACTTGCCTTAACTGGATTTCATCGGTCCATGTTGGTGGTGACAATGTCGAGGTGATCATTTCCAAAAACAATTCAGCATTTAAGTCAGAATGACACTTTAGCTCTTTCACCCCAGCCTCATTGCTGTGAAGCCTAAAGAGATAAGTGTGGAAAGCAGGTGTGGGGGGGTCTGATTAAAGCCAGAAATAAACAGAAAGCTGCGTCTAGTCATTTCCCTCCCTCCCCTTCTCTCTCTTTTCC
>CAUYRH010099443.1:0-12512 GCA_963574655.1 Perodicticus potto
CTGGTGGAGTCCCTGACAGAAGGCAGGACTGCAGAGTCCCTTCCAGTGGTGGGTGCAGGGCCAGGCAGTTGTCCGGGAAGTTTTTGGTTGGCAGTGGGCCTGCAGAGAGGCCTGGTGGTCACCAGTGGAGTCCCTGGCAGAAGGCTGGCCTGCAGAGGCCCCATGGGTGCCAGGCAGAGGCCTGCGCAGTTGCCATGAGTGTCCCTGGCCAGGGGCCTGGCAGTCGCTGGCGGAGTGTCTAGCAGACAGCGGGCCTGTGGAAGCCTGGCAAGAACAGGACGCAGGGCCAGGCCATTGCCAGGGGAGTTCCTGGCCGAGGGCAGGCCTGCTGAGGCCTGGAAGCTGCAGGCAGAGTTCCTGACAGAAGGCAGGCCTTCAGAAGCCCTGTAGGCTCAGGGCACAGGACCACATGGTTGCCAGGGGATTTACTGGCCAAGGGCAGACCTGCGGGGGCCCTGGGGGTGCCAGGCGGAGACCCGCGTGATTGCCAGGGGAGTTCCTTGTCAGGGGCAGACCTGTGGAGCCCTGGCAGTCACTGGCAGAGTCTCTAGCAGACGGCAGGTCTGTGGAAGCCCAACAAGCATGGTGCACAGGGCCAGGTGGTCACCGGGGGAGTTCCTTGCCCGGGGTGGACCTGCAGAGGCCTGGCAGTTGCAGGCAGAGTTACTGGCAGAAGGCGAGCCTGCAGAAGCCCTGCAGGCTCGGGCGTGGGGCCACATGGTTGCCAGGGGATTTACTGGCCGGGGACTGGTCTGCAGGGGTCCTGCGGGTGCCAGGCAGAGGCTTGCGAGGCCACCAGGGGAGTTCCTGGCCGGAGTCAGACCTGCAGAGGCCTGACAGTCACTGGCAGAGTCTCCAGCAGACGGTCGGCCTGTGGAAGCCCAGCAAGCATGGGCGCAGGGCCAGGCAGTTGCTGGGGGAGTTTCTGGCCAGCGGTGGACCTGCAGAAGCCTGGCGGTTGCAGTCAAAGTTCCTGGCAGGAGGCGGACCTGCGGAAGCCCTGCAGGCTTGGGGCACAGGAATGTGCCAGGGGATTTACTGGTCAGGGGTGGGCCTGCGGGGGCCCTGCAGTGCCAGGTGGAGGCCTGTGCAGTCGCCAGGGGTAGTTCCTGGCCGGGGGGCAGACCTGCAGAGTCCTGGCAGTCGCTGGCAGAGTCTCCAGCAGACAGCAGACCTGCGGAAGTCCAGCCAGCATGGGGCACAGGTCCAGGAAGTTGCCGGGGGAATTCCTGGCCGGGTTCGGGCCTACAGATGCCTGGCGGTTGCAGGAGGAGTTTCTGGCAGAAGGCGGACCTGCGGAAGTCCTGCAGGCTCAGGGTGCAGGGCTGCACAGTCACCAGGGAATTTACTGGCCAGGGGCGGACGTGTGGGGGCCCTGAGGGTGCCAGGCAGAGGCCTGCGCAGTCACCGGGGGAGTCCCTGGCCAGGGGCAGACACTGGCAGAGTCTCTAGCAGACAGCGGCCTGCAGAAGCCCAGCAAGCACAGGGCGCAGGGCCAGGCCATTGCCAGGGGAGTTCCTGGCCAAGGGCAGGCCTGCAGAGGCCTGGTGGCTGCAGGCAGAGTTCCTGACAGAAGGCAGGCCTGCAGAAGCCCTGCAGGCTCGGGGCGCAGGGCTGCACGGTCGCTGGGGGATTTACTGGCTGGGGGCCGGCCTGCAGGTTACCTGCAGGGGCCCGGTGGAGGACCGCGCGGTCACGGGGGGAGTTCCTGGCCAGGGGCGGACCAGCAGAGGCCTGGCAGTCACTGTCAGAGTCTCTAGCAGACAGCAGACAGCAGGCCTGCAGAAGCCCTGCAAGCATGGGGCTCAGGACCAGGCACTCGCCTGTGCCTGAGGGAGGGAGGCTCCCTGCACCCCCCCCCAGTCTTTTCCCAGTGGGGTGTTTGTTCAGGCAGGCAGGGATGGGGGTGCTGCTCAGGGACCTCCTCCCTCAGTCTCAGCAGGGGTTAGGCTTCTGATCAGGTAAGGGGGAAAGGGTGTACTGTAAGTTGAGAATGATGGGGAAAGCTTTAGCTCAGTTTTTCTGCCTAGCAATAGAGTTTTCAGAGTCACACCGCGGTGCTCAGGGAAAGCACACCCCACTTCCACAGCACTCTTCCCTGGGTGAGAGAAGATGTCTACAGTTCACCGCTTGTCTGTAGAAAACCCACAGGAGCAAAAGAGGAGAAAAAAAAGAAAGGAAACAGAAAAGCAAGAAACTCAGAGCTTTCTTGGGGGAGGGGATTGACACTTTTCCTTTCAGATGAATTTTGTACCTGAAGCTTGCTTTCTTGGAGTCGCAGCCTGTCTCAGCAGAGGTGACCTGCAGAAATCACTTCTCTCTCTTGGCTGGGTTCCCAGTATTCAGCTTAATTGCACAGTTTCTGGAAGTTATTTTCCCTTTTGGACAGGAGCCTTTTTTGGAAGCTGCTTCCAATCAGCCATCTTGCTCTGCCCCCTATCTTAAAATCTTTAAAAGGTAAAGTTTAATTAATAAATATGTTTCAATATTTGTTCTTTAGTAAAGACAAAATTACCATAGTAATGTAAGATAACAATAAGAAAATTTTCATGAGGTTTACAGTTGCTCTCTGTATCTTTGCAACGTTCCTGTAAATCTGAAACCATTCTGAATTTTTAGTTATTTAAATTTAGAAATGATCCTGTAAAAGCTTTAAAAGTATGTTGTTAACCAGAACATTTTTAAATACTTAAAATGTGATTTTTTTTTACATAACTTTGAGGACTTATAAATCACTTGACATGAAATTTCTTACGTTTAGCCTAATTTCAATATGAATATGGGAGTTATTAGGGGTTTTACTGCCACATGGCAATGATCTAGTGTCAGGTTTACCTTTCCACCCTGTGATTTGCTAGAATCAAATAACGGTACAATTTTCTTTCAGCCTTGTTTCTCTTTCAATTTATCAGAATTAGTAATATTAGTAACATAGTCAAGATTTATTGAGTTCTGACTATATGTGGATACTCTTATCAGAGCTTTCCAGTAGTATTTTGTTTAGATTTTCTGAGAACACTATGAGATGGATACTATTATTGTCCTAACTGCACAAAGAGATATTGAGAGGTTAAGTCACTTGCCCTCTGGCATGTGGTGGAGCTGGGCCATGATGAGGCCATTTGACTATAGTGTCCACACTTCAGACCTCTCTGCACTGCTCCCTTCAGTCACCAAAGTAAACATTGAGAGACTCTATAATTAGATATTTGGGTGATCCATTAATGTGTGGCAAAACACCCAAATGGTAAGATATCTACTACCTTCCTTGGCACATCTGGGCACATAGCAAATAGGTTTTGAATTAATAGATAGGTTTTAATTTAATAAAGACTTAGTAAATGTTAAAAGATCCAAAAATCACTAAAAGGCATTTCTTAAAGGAATGACTATCTTCCAGGAAACATTTTCTTTTCAGGAATGCATGCTGTGACAGAATGCTGACCCCTCTCTAATAAGACCTTGTAGTCTCTAGGGCTCTTAGAGAAATGTGGAAGTGGGAGAGTCAAATTATCTAATTTAATATCACCCTATTAACATTATATACTTTGAAGGTAGGCTATAAATGTTCATAGCTTTAGTTTCCCTGTTGTGTCTTGGAAATAGGAAGATAATAATAATTATCCCATTATTTCATGACTCAACCTTGTCTTTGAGCTCCTTTGTCCTTGTCTCTTTTCATTTATTCAGCACCCCAGACAGCTCCAAGAGCTGAAAAGAAGAGCCAAATCCACCCCCAAATAGCTATGGAACCCAGGGTAAGGGTAGAAATGGAGCCCATGTAACATATGTCTAAAAGCTGTAAATCAAGCTAACAAAATTCAAATAAAATATCTTCTCATACCTTCACAATTACTGAAAGACCAATTTCCAATTTGAAATTCTCTAACTCCTTGAATTTCTGCAGCAGAACATGTTGGTGTGAACGTTGTTGACTTTTGGCCTTCAGCCTACAGCCCACTTGTAGCTTTCATACAAAAGCTATCACCCAATCACAGTACAAGAATATGGGGTACCAAACCCCACCCCAAGAGGTCTCCCAGGTATAAATGTGGACCCTTCTGCCAAGACGTCCAGACTATTCACACACTTGACACAAGTGTCCCTCAACCATCTCTCTGGTATAGGGGTGTGCACAGTAGGTATGGTCCACTCTCAGGAGGAAAGACTCAAAGAAAAGGCTTACACAGGCTCTGGACGTGGGCTCACGGTATTTGAACACAGAACTTCGGAGTGTCAGACACCCAGATAATATCAATCAGGTGCACTCTGAAGACATAGAAACTTTATGAGTTTATCGATAAAAAGAATTTTAATATAGGCAATTGATTAAGCAAATACAGAAGATTGAAAATGCAAAAGGGAATAGACAAAGATTCTAGCTTTTCTGAATACAATGCTATGAATCTCAGATATTAATTAAACATTTAAAATGATTTGCTAAGACCCTAAATTTTGCTATGAAAGAGGGACATCAGAAAAATGGGATATTGCAGCCAGCTGATATTAGAAGAAAGCTTGGAGCTTCATGTACTTGCCAGGTACTGGACTGACCCATAGCATGAATTAAATCTCTGTCAACCCACACACTACTCTCTTCAAGACAGATTTCTACTCTTCAGGACATGCAAGATAATAACTTCAGGATATTATCCTGCTGTTCAAAGGCAAGGACATCTGTGGTATTGTTGAGTAGAGTAAAGGGCAAAGAGGAGAGTGTGATCTGTACCAGGGATGCCATTCTCACCTTCACCCATTCTATTTAGAAACCTCCCAAGTGGCAGCCTTGTGCCTGGTCTATGAGGAGCACTCCTAAAGTAACTCAGACACACACACACACACACACACACACATGCGTATGGTTTCTTAAATACAGCATCATTAACTCCCAACACAAAAATAAAAACCCATTCTTGTTCCAATATACACAAAGTTCTTACATGACCAGGGATTTTACTCAGTAAATCCTAGGATGAAATGGGATTTTAGACATTTTTCTCTCACATTTGTTTTAGGTATATGTTTTTCAGCTAGACAATCAGAAAGGCCTGTCTATGGCAATTAATTAAGAAATAAAGTGATCAATTATAAAAATATTGCTAAAAAGTGTATTATTATCTTATTATTTAGTACATAAAATAAAAACCTTTCCAAAGCTATAAAAAGTTGCAAAAAGCCTATGTCAGAAATAGAGAACCTCAGATATAGCTGTTTAAGTGAATTGTTTTGGGGATCTTCCAGCTCTGGAGCTTATATACAGATATTGTAGAAATTAAGCAATTAGTCCATATAATTGGGATAAATACTCTTTCTGGGGAGAAAAAAATATCAGTTATCTAAATTTACTAGCTTTTTCACTATTTACACTTTTATTAAGTGATCTCAGGCAAGCCACCTAACTTAGAGTTCATTTGCAAAACTAAAGTTAAATAATATTACCTATCCCTGAAAGCATGTTTGGGACTGAGAGGTAATAACTCTGAGCAATAGAAGAGAAAAACCAGGTAGATGAACACTTTAAGCCACAGCTCATTTTCTTTTTTTTTCTTTAGCGCTCAGGCTCTTAATCATTACAATCAGTTGAATACCTCACTTACCAAAATACCCCCACTACAATCCCAACTAAAAAAACTTGAAGTGAAAGGGGTGCCTCTTTGTGAGAAGCCTCTATATCAGAATACTAGTAGCTTCTATCACCCCAGCACTCCAGGTTTCCTTTCTGTCGCATATAAACTTTGTTAAGAGCTTGTGTTCAATCAAGTGAGTGCTTAAATGCATTTCTAAAATTTGGCACACTATGGAACACAGCTCCCGAAAACACGAGCATATACAATGGTTCGTGCTATTTTCGGGCTTTGTTCATGACGGAGTAAAAGGAATTCATCCTTCACACTGCTTCAGAAGAAGCTCTGGTGATGAAACAGAAGGAACTTCCTAATACTAGGAATTGTTGAACCCTGGAGGAGCAGGACAAAAGGAGATATAATATCCCTCTTTCATTTTAATGGAGTTAAAAATTTAATTAATGAAGACTATTTATAGACATAAAGATTGACAAATTGATTTTTAATGTGTACTCTGACCCCAGCCCTCAATTAATTCCTATTATCATTTGTAGGCTAGTAAATTCAAATGCCCTTCCTAATATTGAACACTTAAAAAAGCCACTTACAACTCCTGATTATAATCAAAAGTGATTCATTATAATTTTCACCTGTAATCAACATAGGTGTGATCACTGTGCAAAACACAGAGAATACCTTATCCACTGAAAAGCAGCAGAAAGGCCTCAAGTAGATGAATACACATGGCACAAAGATCAGGCTGACCACCATGAGGTGGGAGGCACAAGTGGACAGGGCCTTGCGCTGGCCCAGGTAGAAGCGGGTTCTCAGGGTGATCAGGATGACAGCATAAGAGAACAGCAAGACCAAGAAGCAGACGAGAGACAGCAGACCACTGTTGGCAACCATCAGCACTTCTACCACATAGGTGTCCATGCAGGCCAGCTTGATAACCTGTGGGACATCACAGAAGAAGTTGTCCAGTTCATTGGGGTCACAGAAGGGCAGCTGGATGACTAGTATAACCTGTGTGAACGAATGGATGAAACCTCCACACCAGCAGGCAAAAACCAACTGAAGGCATAGCTGGCGGTTCATGGTGGTCAGGTAGTGCAAAGGGTTACATATGGCAACATATCTGTCATAGGCCATGACTGTCAGCAGAAACATCTCACTAGCTTCCAGAAAGTGGAGGAAGTAGATCTGAGCCAGGCATCCTGAAAAAGAGATGGTCTTGCCCTGCTGCAGGAAATCCCCTAACATCTTAGGCATGGTAACACAACTCAGGAATAGGTCAATGAAGGAGAGGTGGCCCAAAAAATAGTACATAGGAGACTGGAGCAGGTGAGCATCAGCTCACACTGTTACCACTGTCAAGAGGTTTCCCAGGACAACAGCAACATAAAAACATAAAATATTAAGAAGAGAGTATGAAAATCTGAAGGAAATAGACCAATACTTGGAAACACTCCACCTTCCTAGACTTAGCCAGAAAGAAGTGCAAATGTTGAACAAGCCTATATCAAGATCTGAAATAGCATCAACTATAAGAAATCTCCCCAAAAAGAAAAGCCTGGGACCAGATTGCTTCACATCAGAATTCTACCAAACCATTCAAGAGGAACTAGTATCTATATTACTTAACCTTTTCCAAAACATAGAAAAAGAAGGAATACTTCCCAACACATTCTATGAAGCAAATATCACCCTGAGCACCAAACCAGCAAAAGACCCAAAAAAGAAAAGAAAAGAAAAGAAAAGAAAATTATACACAAATGTGTCTAATGAATATTAATGCAAAAATATTCAATAAGATCCTAGCAAACAGAATCCAGCAATACATCAAAGAAATTATACATCATGACCAGGTGGGTTTCATCCTAGGGTCCAAGAGATGGTTCAATATATGTAAATCAATAAATATAACACACCACATAAACAAAATAAATCAAAGACCAAATGATTCTCTCAATTGATACAGAATATGCTTTTGATAATATCCAGCATCCTTTCTTGAACAAAACACTTAAGAAAATAGGTATAGAAGGAACATTTCTTAAACTGATAGAGGCCATCTATAGCAAACCCACAGCCAATATCGTTTGGAATGGAATAAAACTGAAATCATTTCCACTCAGATCAGGAATGAGGCAAGGACACCTATTGTCTCCACTGCTTTTTAACATTGTAATGTAAGTCTTAGCCATCACAATCAGGCAAGAGAAGGTGATCAAGGGTATTCGAATACGCATACTCAAACAAAAACATGGAAGCTTAACAACCTCATGTTGAAGGATACATGGGTCACTGATGAGATTAAGCAGGAAATTTCCAAATTTATGGAACAAAATGACAATGATGACATAAATTATCAGAACCTATGGGATACGGCAAAGGCAGTCCATAGAGGGAAATTTATAGCACTACAAGCATTCCTCAAGAAAACAGAAAGAGAGGAAGTTAACAACTTAATGGGACACCTTAAACAATTGGAAAAGGAAGAACATTCCAATGCCAAACCGAACAGAAGAAAAGAGATAACCAAAATTAGAGCAGAGTTAAATGAAATTGAAAATAAACGAATTATAGAACAGATCAATAAATCAAAAAGTTAGTTTTTTGAAAAGGTCAACAAAATAGATAAACCCTTAGCTAACCTAATCAGGAAAAAAAAAGAGTAAAATCAAATAGGGTCAAAGGAGATCAACCTGTCACTCATGGAAGATGATATGATTATATATCTGGAAAATTCCAGGGACTCAACTACAAAACTCCTGGAAGTGATCAAAGAATACAGAAGCATCTCAGGATACAAAATCAATACTCACAAATCTGTAGCCTTTATATATACCAATAACAGTCAAGGTGAAAAACAAATCAAGAACTCTATTTTCTTTACAATAGTGCCAAAGGAAATGAAATATCTGGATGTGTACCTAACAAAGGATGTGAAAGATATCTATAAAGAGAATTAAGAAACTGAGAAAAAAAATAGCTGAAGACGTTAACAAATGGAAAAATATACCATGCTCGTGGCTGGGAAGAATCAACATTGTTAAAATGTCTATACTACCCAAAGCAATCTACAGATTTAATGCAATCCCTATTAAAGCACCTTGGTCATCTTTAAAGATCTGGAAAATTAGTACTTAGTTTTATAAGGAAAAAGAAAAAACCTCAAATAGCCAAGACATTACTCAGAAATAAAAACAGCTCTTGGGAGGAGCACGTGGACTGGCGGTCAGCAGAGAGCAGGTGGAGAGCACCATTACAATGGCCCTGTCCCTGTTTGATAGAGTCTTGCTACATTGCTAGGCTAGATTCTAATTCCTGGGTTCCAGTGATTCTCCCACCTCAGCCTTTCAAGTAGCTGGAGCTCTAGGCAGATGCCCCTCTGTCTGAATATGTTGGAGGGAGGCAAGATGGCCAACTGAAGCCAGCTTTTGGCAGAAGCTTCCATCCAGAGGGAGAAATAATGGCTGGAAATAACCCAACAAAGCAGAAGATCAGGAGCTGAGCTGAGAGAGAGGACTGAAAGGTTTGCACCACCCCTGCTGCGACAACCTGGGACTCCAAGGAAACCAACTTTAGGTACAAAATCCATCCCAAAGAGGACAGGAATCCTCCCCCCTCTCCCACCTCTCCCCCCAGGAGAGTGGCTTGAAGAGAGTAGAGAACAGAGGACCTTTTGTTTCATCATAGGGGAGAGAATACTGAGGGCTGGGACTCCCTCCATAGAGAGATACCACTGCAAGCCCAGGCAATCTCTTGCCTAGGCCAAAAGTTGATCTGGTATTCTCCCTACCATCCTGAACTCCCAGTCCACCTCTCCCCCCTCTTCTGGTGGTCTGCAAGACTATCCCCTGCAAAATCTAAAGTGTTTGGCAGATTTTTGCTAGGGTGGGGCCCCTCATGAGCTGTGGGGGAGTTGTGTTGAAACTATAACTTTAATAGAGGTGAGGAGTCACAAGGTGAGAGAGACTTGCCCTGTGTTGGAAAGAGCATAGCCTGGGACCCATGCTACTGACTATCTGGGACCGTGTTCTACTGGGTCCCTGGCTTAGCAGCCCACAGTGGGTGATGTGGCTCCCCACCGGGCTCCTATGACCAGCAGCCTTGGCAGCAACTCCCACCATGCTGCTGCAATGTGCAGGGGCAGCAGTTGACTCCCACACACCTCCTGTGACCCCTGGGGCCCACCACTGGCAAATCCCACACTGGCTCCTGACTCCAGCAGCCCTCAGATGGCAACTCCCACCGGCTTCTGCAAACCATGGCTGGCAACTCGTGGGACTGTGCCTTTTGGCTCCCTGCCTGGCTACTAAGACCTGTGGTCCATGCTGGTGACTCCCGCCCAGCTCCTGTAACCACTGAGGCCCTGGAAGCTGCTGACTCTGCCTTCCAGCATCCCAACCGTCTCCTGCATCTGGAGGCTGGGGGTCAGCAGCTTCACTCTCCGGTTCCCCACCTGTTTCTGTGACCCTTGCTGCCGGTGACAATGCCCTCCAACTCCCCTCGAGCTCCAGAAACCTGCACACAACAATACCCCAGACTGACGGAACCACCCTGGACAGTGGCAGCACTGCCCCTGACAGTGGTGGAGGTTCCATAATCCCTCCCACCAGGGTCAAATTGAGCTTCAAGTGGCACCCCGCTGACTAGATGCTGAAGGCCTTTTAAACTCTCCCACCAGGTAAGTGGTTGTGTAGACTGAAATGATTGATTTGGTACTCTTGACCTGGGTCAATCACCCACAGACACACCAAGGTTGTACCCTGGTTGTGTTGTTGTGGAAGTGTGGGATTCTCCCTTGCCAGTTGTCATGTGTAGGAGGGCTGTCTTAGTTGCTTATACATCTCCACAGCTGGTATTTCAGCCCAAAGCCACTGATTCACTAGGATTTGGCAGAGAATAGCTGAATACCAGTCAGTGCCATCTAGCCCCACAACACCAAGCATGTCCCCAGAGTTTCAGGCTATAGTTCTGAATAGGACCTTTGTAAAGTTCTAAGGGAAAAGCCACAATCACCAGTTGAAGTTATCTGGTAAAGGGCTGGTTAATTACACCTCCAGGAGCCCTCAATTCAATTTCACCTTGCCAGCTTCTCTAGTCAAATGGTCAAAAATAACCATGGGGTGGAATCAGCGGAAAAACTCTGGCAACATGAATAATCAGAGTAGATCAACTCCCCCAAGGAAAAACAAAGGAGACACAACAGAAGAACCCATTTATAAACAAATGGCTGAGATATCAGAAATCGAATTCAGAATTTGGATTGCAAAGAAGATTAACACAATGGTGGCAAAGATGGAATTGGAAATTCAACAAGCATTCAAAAGTTGTCTCAAGAATTCAATGAATGCTAAGACAAAATCTTGCAGCCCTCAAAGTTCTGAAAAATGCAGTAGAATCCCTCAGTAACAGAATGGAGCAGGCAGAAGAAAGGATCTCTGACAATGAAGACAAAGCTTTTGAACACTCCCAAATGCTCAAAGTGGAAGAGAAGTGGAGAGCAAAAACGGATCATTCCCTGAGAGAATTATGGGACCAGTCCAAAAGAGCAAACAGTCACCTCAATGGAATCCCTGAAGGAGAAGAGGATGGTCTGATGGGCACAGATACGCTACTCCAAGAGATAATTGGGGAGAACTTCTCAACCATGGCAAGAGACACTGAAGTTCAGATAGCAGACAGTTTCAGAACCCCTGCCCAACTCAACCCAAATAAAATGTCTTCTAGACACATCATAATCACCTTCACTGAAGTTAATATGAAGGAGAAAATCCTGCAAGCAGCCAGATGTAAGAAAATCATAACCTACAAGGGGAAGAATTTTAGAATGACAGTAGATCTTTCTGCTGAAACCTTTCAAGCCAGAAGAGGATGGTCATAGACCTTCATTCTCCTAAAAAAAAAAACAACATTCAGCCCAGGATCCTGTATCCAGCTAATCTGAGCTTCATTTATGAAAGAGAAGTTAAATACGTTAATGACATACACATGTTGAAGAACTTTGCCATCACCAAACCAGCTCTTCAGGATATCCTCAGATCCATCCACCATAATCACCAGCACAATGCTCTATCACCAAAGTAAACTCATCCTGAAGTTCTTGACCAAGAACCTAATTTCCACAGTGATGAAAAATTCAAAATGTCCACTGGATTTTCAAAAAACTTGACACCCAAAATACTACCAGGAGTATCAATACTCTCAATTAATGTCAATGGCTTAAACTGTCCTCTTAATAGACACAGTTCAGCTGACTGCGTACAAAAACATAGGCCAGATATCTACTGAATGCAAGGATCTCATCTGACCTAAAAGGATAAATATAGACTCAAGGTGAAGGGATGATCATCTATATTTCAGGCAAATGGATAACAGAAAATAGCAGGGATGGCAATTTTATTTGCAGATACAATTGGCTTTAAACTAACAAAATTAAGGAAAGACAAGGATGGTCACTTCATATTTGTTAAGGGAAACATTCATTATGATAAGATGTCAATTATTAAGATTATGCTCCTCAATTTATAAAGGAGACCCTAACAGACATGAGCTATTTAATATCTTCCAGCAGTATAATAGTTGGAGATTTTTATTTTTATTTTTTTTATAGTTGGGGATTCATTGAGGGTACAAGAAACCATGTTACACTAGTTGCATTTGTTGGGTAAAGTCCCTCTTACAATCGAGTTTTGCCCCCAAAAGGTGTGGCACACACCAAGGCCCCAAGACCCCACCCCCCTCTCTCCTTCCCTCTCTTTTTTTTTTTTGAGACAGAGCCTCAAGCTGTCACTCTGGATAGAGAGCTGTGGCATCACAGCTCACAGCAACTTCTAATTCCTGGGCTCAAGCAAGTCTCTTCCCTCTGCCTCCCAAGTAGCTGGGACTACAGGCGCCCGCCACAATGCCCGGCCATTTTTTTTTTTTTTTTGGTTGCAG
>CAUYRH010099444.1:0-72861 GCA_963574655.1 Perodicticus potto
ATTTAACATAGCCTTCATGGCCTTTTAATCACTATATGAAGACATTTATATTCTACATTTAGTAATTTTCACTTGTACCCTTGTAAGATGCACCATAAGTGTGATCCCACCAATCACCCTCCCTCCACCCATCCTCCCCCCCTCCGTTGCCCCCTTCCCCTTCCCCTCCCCTCCCTTGTACCCCTCCCCATTTCTTTTGCTATAACTGGGTTTTAGCCTTCATATGAAAGCTATAGATTGAGACACACAGAGAGAAGGTGCCAGGTTTTCTTCGGAAGACATGTCTTTATATCATAGTTGGGATAGTGACAAGCTTGAGTCTGAGGATATGGCCAATAAACAAAAGACAAGATCGGGAGAAGAACCTCAGAAACGTGGAAACTTGACACCAGGAAAGTGTCTTGGCTCTGAGTCTCTAATTCTATTGACTTCTGACCTTATTTTCTCCCACACAGACTGATGCGGATCTCAGTTCTGAAAAAGAATACAAGTTACAAAAATGGACATTGAAAATCCTTTCTCCCCTCCCTTCTTGTGGTCAGAGTGCCTATTCAGACTCCATAGCTTTATGGCAGGAAGAATATAAATTCTAGACTGGTTTCTCCTGTGAACTCTCTTTATATGATTATTTAAAGCCTTTTATCTTTTCAACTTTCTATATCGAACTCTTAAATCTTCCACCAGAAGGGACCTGTCCCTATCTTCCACCTGTTTCACAGCCCTTATAGTGGAGATTGTCTGTTCCCTTACTGACCTATTTATTTTTAAGAATTTAATGTCTTTTTGCATGTGAATTACACTAGACCTTGTGGGTGATAAGTGAAAGAAGCCATAAATAATGGCCTTTGACCTTAATAGAGTGGCCACACATCATAATTTGCTTAGACAGGTCAGGTTTGTGCCAGGTGTCCGGATGTAATGACTAATAGCATCCATTTTCATTCTCAAAAGTGTTTCTAATTTGGATAATAAATTATATGGTTCCCTAGACCTTAGAGGTCTTAAATTTGGCTAGGGAAATGAGAGACACAAACAGAAAAAGGTAACTCACAAAACAAAGCAAGTGTGATGAATGCCAAGTACGTGGCCCGGGTGACCAGTGAAGGGAATCGCATTTCAGGAGAGACTGCTGAGGCCTTCAGCAATCTGGTAAACTGCTTAAAGAAGATGAGACTTGAGTCGGCTCTTGAAGAACACACAGAATGGAAGTCAGCAGTGAGAAAGGAGATCATGCAATAAACCCTTCACTTGAGAGACTGCTGAAATCAAAACAAGGCATAATTTTTCAACTTGCATAAGTCCTGGTAAAAAATGATTCTTTCCACTCTTCTGAGCAAGCTGATGTTGCAGGCAAACCAGCTGGCAGCTTGAGCAGAAAACCCATTTTGGCCCATTAAAATATAATATGTGGGTGTTTTCCAAATGTTCAATCTGGTTCCCCTCCACATTAATGAGCCATTTGCCTTGCTGACATAATCACTACCCCCATGGCTGTGGAAGCCTAAAAAGAAATGAGAGCTACATGGGCCCCGTTGAGGAGCCCCTGGAGGCTGGGCTTCAATGGTAGCTTCGAGATGTGGCACTGCATATACCACCCATTTCCTATTTGGCTCTATTTTCAACCACCTTCTTGGTCCAGTGGGTATAGGGATACCATAAGAAGGAAATGTTGAATGGGATTATAAGCATAAAGCTACTAATTTAGTTTTCAAAGGCATCTTAGAGAAGTGGTGAAGAGCATCCATCAAGTCTAACTCATTTCATTCTTCAAAACATCTGTAATGAACAGAATTGAGTTTAGTGCCTTTGAATCCCAGCTTTGAGTATCACAACCACCTTGTTCTCTTTGAGCATCATCCTGTTAAATTAAACACACATGGGCATTCTATCCCAGAGTTTGATTATATCAATGGCTTTAAATCTTTTATTCAAATGAAATCTTAAAAATAATGTTAACTTGGATGTGACAGAGCCTGCTATTTGTCAACTCAATATCCACTCTCACCTTCTTTCTTATTAACAAATTCCCAATTTTTATTTGGAGGAACTACATGCTCAACTTCAAACAATAAAAACTAAATTTCCCAGTTTTTCCTTTACCCAAAGGTGGTTCCATGACACCGAGCTAGCCAAAAGAAGATATAATATGAGAAAAGCTGTTCTAAGATTACTAAATCAAATGGCATCAATTTTTGCCCTTTCCCTTTCCCTCCAGTCTGTCTAAATTGTGGTAGTGATGGCTGGAGCTCTGACAGCCTTCTTGAGAACATGAAGATAGAGGCTTAATCTAGTAATGTAGGAAGAGAAAGACAGAAGGAACATCGGTATATAATAATATTATGGATTGACCATACCAGGGCTGGAACTGCCCACTTATAGATTTGATTATGTGAAAAAATTATCCCCATTTCTTTATGATACTCATGTGAAGATTTCCATATTTGCCACAAAAAGGGCAAATGTTAGTGTTAAACTGATAAACTGATAAATATTAATATTTGGATGTGAAACTGACAAATAGGACATTACTCTGGTTGAAGTAAAGAAAAATGGAAGCCAAAGTTCTATCTACTGTAATATTTGAATTATAAGATGTTTACTAAGCAACTTTGGGCTAATACGGTATTTAATTATTAGTACCTAAAGTTAATGTGGCACTAGTAATTAAATAATGGGCCATTTGTAATTTACTTAATCTTAATAGATTGATGACTCTCTGCATTGACTGTAGAATGTTATTTGAGGCAGAAATGTTAGAGGAAACTATTTTTTTTCTGTTATTTTAGAAGAAGTACTAGTAAATCTGGAGTGGTCTAATTCAGATGTTAATTAGTATTAAATATTATGTCTTTTTTCTCAATTTAAATGGAAAAGGAAGGTAGAAGAAAAATAAAAAGAGAAGAAGATATTTTTGAGTATCTATTAATTGAGGGTCATTTTATTTATACTATAATAAATGGCCCATTTAACCATTACTACATACCTAAAAGATAAGGAAATCGTATATGTCGCCCAATTCCAGCAGGTCCATCTACATTGAATACAAACACAGTATCCACCAGAGTTGTACAATGTGTCACCCCTAAATTAGAGGACATAACCTTTTTGATTATCTTGTGTTCCTTCTTTGGAGAGCCAGCCAGCCTCCATTCTCTAACAATCAGAATTGACTCCGTATGGCTGGGTGGGCCTGTCTATTCCCCTTGTCCCAGGCCTGGCTTATCTGACCACTCCATTTCCTAGCCACAGCTGATGCAGGGATGTTCCTGACTAAAGACGGATCAATGAGAGTCCCCTCTTGGGACATTTGCTGGAGCCGAAGGGAAAGCTCTTTTCTCCTCTTGGATCCTGAGTTGTAAAAAAGCGTACGACCTTTCAGCTGCCAGTGGCTGTCTCACCACTATGTATTAAGAGCTTGCCTAAAAATGGAGCTGGAATACTCCATGAGCACCTGGATCCAGTCACCTTAAAGACACTGGATTTTTTTCATCGACCTGAGTCCATTAATATCTTATTCGTAAAAAGCTAGTTAGATTTCTGTTTCTTTTATTTGCTATCGAAGGGTTGCAAAATGCAGGTAGCTATTATCATCTCCGTGAGGCTCTGAAAAATTAAGTAACTTGGCTAAGTGAAGTCAGTAATTGATGGAAACAGGATTCTAAAATAGGGAAGTCTGGTACTCACATCCATCTTCTTTTTATTACAGCACGCTGCCTCTGCAAGCCGATGAAAATCAATCACAATTGTTGAAATCATGTTGATTTATCATTAGGCATTCTAAAATATAATAATATCATTTCTACAAACACAGTCTCCGTGTCCCAGATTTTATGCTAATTCCAACTGGAAAATTTATGAAGCAGAGTCATCACTCTTTGTTATGGAAATATTTTCATGTTTATAAAACTTTAAAGAATATTTTGACTGGGGCCAGCTACAAATCCTCTTTGAATACCTACTATGTATGTGGATTGGAGTTGTTAGTCAGGAAGCAAAATAATGAAGCAAATGAAAATAGTGGTATACATAGAGTGTTAGGTAAATTTCAAGTCACTCTATCCCAGGACAGGAAGCAATGGAAACACCAATGTAATGTAATATAATAACACCAACACCGATAAAATGCTATGGCAAAAAGGGGGTGGTGTTATTTGAACTAAGCAATGAAAATCATACAGGATTAAATGTGAGGCAATGTAAGCAAGGCATTCTAGGGTAGTGCTATTAAATAGAACTTTCTGCAGTCATGAAAATGTTCTATATCTTCCCCCATTTAGTGTGAGATACTAGCCAGGGGTACCTCTTGGGTACATGAAGGGTTGCTAATTTGACTGAGAAATTGCACGGCTAACATCTACCATACTGGTCAGTGCAGTTCTAGACAAGGAAAGAAGAAAATAACACAAGCAGATGTGTGCGATGGAGAGAACAGAAAGCATAGGGTTTGCTGAAAGGTAAAGTAAGTTGTCTGCTTCATTTGAAATCGAGCTCATAAGGAAGTAAAGTGAGAAATGATGTTTGGTAAAATTGAGTGGAACCAGATCATGGAAGACTTTGACTTGGAGCTTTGGTTTTGCGTAACTGGGAGGAGACGATGTCCCCTGAACTAAGAAGTGTTATGTTCAGCCCTATGCTAAGGAAATATTAAACTAGCAGGTGTGAAAATGTAAATCAGGAAAGGTTACCACTGTGTAGAAGTAGAAGTACCACATAAGAGACCACGATGAGAGTCCACAAAAGGGATTGAAAATCTGAACTAAGTGACAAAATGAAAATAGTAAAAAGACACATGCGCGGTACAAAACCAAGCAAACTAAACAAGAGAAACTAAGAAGTGATTGGCAGAGATGGAGAATGAAGAAGAGGACTGCATTTTGGAGAACAAAGGATGGAAGAGACATTATTCAGCAATATAGGTTTGGTAGAAAAGATTATTCTCCATATAAAAATACTGCAAAGTATGTTGTAGTTTTGTCTCAATATTTGGGAAGTGGTTCTCCTTTTATAATTTATATTTGATTTTCTGTTAACTATACATGTAGTATTTTATTAAGCAGATTATTTCATTCTCTATCTTTCTAGGTAATATATATTTTAAGACATATGAAATTTTTCCTTCATTAAAATTTTATCATTTTATGGGAACTAAATAGGATCTGAAGAATAACTTTCAGGTTCAAACTTGTGTGGTCCAAGAAGTATAGGCAGCTGTTTATATCATAAAAGGAAACTATATTAAGTATTAGTATTATAGTATATTTATGGGCTGCTATCATAAAATACCGTAAACTTGGTGACTTAGAAACAACAGAAGTTTATTTCAAAGAGTGAAAAGTCCAGAATCAAGGAAAATTCACTGTCTGGTGAGGTCTCACTTCCTGGTTCCAAGACATCCATGTCCTTGCCATAACTTCCTATGAGCATCTCTGAGATTTCTTTTATAAAATCACTAATCTTATCATATGGGCTTCACTCTTGTGACTTAATCACTTTCCAAAGCCCTCACCTTCAAATGCCATCCATATCTGGAATTAGAATTTAGCACATGAATTTGAGGGGCCACAAATATTCAGTCAAATAAGGATGGTGAGCATTTTTTCATGTGTCTGTAGGCCGTTCACCTGTCTACTTCAGAAAAGTTTCTCTTCAAGTCCCCTGCCCACCCTAAGATGGGATCACGTGTTCTTTTCTTGCTAATACGTTTGTTAACTTCAATTCTTAAATGCAACCTGCATGCGTGACACACTTGCCACACCACCAGGAACTGGAAGCCAAGCACATACTACAAGACCAGGATCAATTGTATCAAAGATAGCACTCAGGTTAGGGTTTATCTCTCAACAGATAGGCACTCATTATATACTGAGTTCTTCTAGTTTTTCCCCTGGATTTATAAACCCCGTTTCTATGTAAAGCTGCCTTCTAGTTAAATTACCTAGCACAGTTTCTGTTAACTTGCATGTGAACTATGATAAATACATGCTTATATGGAACAAATTTTTGAGGAGTTGAAAAATAGGTCCATCTCTGTGGGCATTGGTGAACGGGTGTGAGACTCTTACCTGCTACTGTCACAGGTGGTCCTTTCCTTTACACAGGAAGATAGTTCTAGAACATTTTTTGATGAGGGCTTATTTCCCTATCCCTCAGGTCTGAATCCTCAGAGCGTTCTGTATTTCTCTTCTTCCTTATCCCTTCTAAACATCCCCCATTATCAGTTCTTACATCCTGATGGTTCTTTCTTTTAAATCTAGTTTTTCATTCAGCTTTCAGGGAGGCCCCAGCTCTGACTGGCCCAAGCCATGGGTACTTTCTCTTAAAAGGTCTTAATTGGGATATAACTCATATATTAAACAATTTGGCCATTTAGGTGTATAGTTCAGTGGTTTTTACTGTATTCACAGATGTGCAAAATAATCATTATGGCCAACTTTGGGATGTTTTCATCACCTCAAGAAGAAACTCTATTTATTGGATTTTGCTTTTATTGCCTGACTTTCAAGGTCTTACTTAAAATATCTGCCCAGATCCTTGTCCTGAGACACTTCCCCAACGTTTTCTTGTAGTTGTTTCATAGTTTCAGATCTTATATTTAGTTCTTTGATCCATTTTGATTTGGTTTTTGTATATGGTGAGAGGTGGGGGTCTAAATATGCAAAACCATTATGTATTGGTTTAAAATAAAAAGACAGTCATGCACTTGAGCAACCCTAGCCCTAAGCTGCAGCCAACTTACTTCTGTTTCTGTAGAGGTGCTCTCCCTGGCCATTTTATGTAAACAGAACTACCTATCATGTAGTTTTCTGTGCCTGGCTTCCTTCACTTAGAGCAATGTCTTCAAGATTCATCTGTGCTGTAGCATGTGTGCGTGATCCAGTCCATGTGTGGCTAAATAACAGCCCATGATGTGGCGTATCTTTCTTTATTCTTCAGTTGATGGATACTTAGGCTGCTTCCACCTTTTGTTGGCTGTAGGGAGCCATGCTGCTGTCAGCATCCATGTACAGGGTTTTATGTGGACAAGTTTTTCATGTCCCCTGGATGGCCACTGAGGAGTGGAATTCCTGGCAGCATAGTAACTGTCTGCTCAACTTTTTGAGGAACCACCAGCTGTTTCCCTGCATGGCTGCCTCATGGTATGCTCCCAACAATAGTGCAGCGGCCTTTAATTTTTCCACGTTCTTGCCAACACTGGTTATTATGTGACTTTTTGTTGTTGTGCGTCATGTTATGTCATATGACTTTTTTGGTTATAGCTGTCCTGGTGGGTGTCTAGAGGCATACCCCTGGGGAAGCCGTGGCTCTGCACCCCTGTGCAGTGATGTCCTGTGTCCCTAAACAGCCTCGTAAGTCCCATTTCCCCTTTCTGCTTGATGGCAGGGGCAGGTCCCTTGTGCTTCCAGGGGTTTGTTGCAACCCAAGAGCCTCACTGAAGTGCCATCCAGCCTTAGTGCTTCCCTGATGTTCCCTGCCCTATAGGCTGCTGTTTGCATTTTGCTGGGGTTCTCGCCCCTCCCTTACTGGCCTTGGCCTTGTGTTGCACTGTTATCTTGCATAGACTTTCTGACCAGTGAAGCTGGTGTGTTTTGCATCCTGCCAATGCCGGGACTTCCATGCTGCCTTGTCACATGCTGCTTTCTGCCTGTGTCAGCTGGGAAGGACTCCTGTGCTCTTATAGCATTTGTTATCAGAAACACACCTGTGGCACTGCTGTATTGCTTTATTTGTTAATTATCTACTTGGCTTTTGTCTGTATGTACCAAAAATTCATATAAGAGCCACAATAAAGTAGATACTTTTTCTCATTCCCTGGCCAAGAAATGCAACTTTATCAAGGCTGTTGAAGATCCCTGTATACCTAAAGGTTCCTCTTTTGTCTCACAAAACTAACTACTTCTATTAATTTTTATCATTCTCTTGATTTTCTTTCAGCGACTCATATTACTTTTTATTTGCATCATATTCAAACACATAGATTTGAATATGGAGAAAATGGAATGGTACTATACTGTTTTCTGCAATATGGTTTATTTTGTTTACGGCTATTTGAGTTTAATCCATGTTAATTCATGTAGCTGGAGTGTATTCATTCTCACTGCTGCATAAGTTCTGTTGTAAATTTTACCTCAACTCATTTTATTATTCTCCTGTCAATAGACATTTGGCTTATTGCCAGATTTTGACTGTTGCATATAATGTGGCTACAAGAATAGTAAATGTCTCCTTGTATAAATATTTTTTTAGTGTATAATACTGGGAAGTGGAATTGCTTAGTATCTGGGAATTCACATTTTAAACATCGCTAAATAATACAAAATTAGATTCTTAAGTGAATTGCCAGAAGTTTATAAAAGTTTCCTTAGCTGTGCATCGCTGCCAAGACTTGTATTTTTCAGTTGTTTTAATCTTTACCAACCTTGCAAGTGTGAAATGGTATACTCTTGTGCTAATTTTATATCCCCCTACTTGCTAATGAGATGATGTTCTTTATCTTTAGCAATGCGTTTTTTGCTTGGTCTCTTGATACCAACTGACTTCAGTAGCTTTCTTTCAGTCAGCATTTACCTGGCACGTCCTTACTCATCCTTTTTATTTGACTTTTCCGTATTCCTCTTTGTTTTTGTTTTTAACTCCACTTGATGGGTCTGTAAGGCTGGGAGTTTTGTCCTTTTCACTGAGCCTGTGGTGGCTGCTGATGGGTTGGGGGGGATGAGTTTGCTTAGAGCTGTCATGCTGGGCAGCTGTCATGCTGGGCAGGGTTCCTCATCTTCCAGTGCCGTCCCCCTGTCCAACCCCTGAGACTGATGGGGTTCTCCCTCCATGATGCGGTTACTCAGCACAGTTGACTTTAAGGGAGGAAATTACCCAAGTGGGCTTGACCTGTCACATGAGCCCTTTCAATTTTGGTGGAGAAAACAGAGAAAGTCAGGGAGAATTAAAGTATGTGTAGGATTTGACAGATACTTGTTAAAGAGGAGGGAGTGAGTAATCACGAATGCGGGTGTCCTATAGGAGCTAGAAATGACCCCCAAATAGCATCTAGCATGAAAAAGGGGACCTCAGTCCTATAGCTGCAAGGACCTGAATTCTATTGCAGCCATGTGGGCTTGTCAGAGGATGCTGAGCTTCAGACTACTGATAGTAGACAACTGTCCTGGCCACTCACAAGTGAATCATCTCACAAATGTGACGCTGAAATTTTGCCTTCAATCATTAAGACATTTGAAACACACTATTGAGCCCAGCTCCTACGGGGGGTCATTACTAAAACACAAACCCATGGTCACTGGTGGAACCAACTTCCATCTGCTTCATCAGTTACCACTCTGGATGCTGTGCTCTGGATCAGTTCTGCTTGGAATAAAGTTCAGCCAGAAATGACACAGAAGTGTCTCAAGAAATCTGGGTTAGTCACAACCCAGGAGTACAATGTTTGAACCCATCAGATAGTCTGCCTCCAATGGCAGAATTCGAAAGAGTAGATTTTGAAGATTTAGTTGCAATGGGTGATGAGATGGCAACCTGTAATGAACCTGACACAGAAGTAATTTTCCAAGTGATATTGACTGAAATACAGACCAGCATAAAAGTGCATAAAGCAGCTGATGAAGTGGAAGAAGCAAGAGAGGGTGAAAGAAATTGCAGAGACTCCAAAAGAAGAGGGTGTAAGGTATTTGCTACTGGCAATTGAAGTCATTTGTTATGGAAAAACGGCCAGGGGTGCTGAGGGGTGTAGCCAGCATTGAGGGCGCTTTCTCCACCTATATTTGTCATAAGAATATGAAACAGACTCCAGGTTTACTCTTTTTTCAGAAAAAATGATTAAACTATGAAAAAACAGTAAACGATACTGTATGTATGATTTTACTGTTTTGATTATTTTCTACTAAAAACTGTACAAGAAAGTAAAGTTACACATACATATCAGTACAACAGGCCAAGTTGCTTATATTGACACTCCTGTGTGTTGACCTGGGTGTTACAATCCCTTGTGTGGTCAACTTACAGAGGTTCTACTGTAATTTGTTATTCAGCAGCAGAAAACTAATATAATCATGTTGCACTTGAGAGGGCTGTGCAGCAATATTCAGGCATTTCCAGAATGTATTTGGGCATAAATACCCAGAATTTGGGAGAAAGATCTAGCCTAGGGGTAGACTTGAGACGGCTCTTGCAGCATGAGCTGTACAAATGTGCACGTGGATGATGTTGGTTAGAAAGAGAGTGAAGAGGGAGGGGAAACAGGGAGCTGTGGGCAGCCTTTCCCAATGTTGAATTGTGAATAAGGGCCCGAGGGCCTGAAAAGTTATAGCTCAAGGTAATGTACATTATAAAAACGGTGTAAGTTTTATCCCCTTGATAAGTTATAACTCCCTTAAGACCCAAGAGCCTAGTAACTGCTTTCAGAAGTACCCAGTGGCTTCATCTGCTATTATTTCTCCATTTTAAAGATTCACATTGACTTCTATGGTTCTACAGCACATGCAGGCTGCCATCCAGTCCTCACATCATTTCCTGGGAGTTGGAAAGAGGAACAGCTGTTAATATTTCCCTTCTAGTAGGAGTATCTTATATTGGAATGCAGAAGTGGGTCTGTGAAGGGTCTGGACAATCCATTAAGGACAATTGATGTAAAGTTCAGTTTTAGAAATGATTTTTAGCATCCAAGTCAAAAAATAGTTTTAGGTGTCTTAAATAAGTAAGTGTTCCCAGAATGAACAAGTGATAGAAGGACTTCTGTGTGTTAGGCCTCTGCCAGCAGCTCCAGAGTAGATGTCACACAGGCACATCCCTTCCCGCTGCGCACACTGTCCTCTGTGAGGGGTGCAGCAGAGCACAAGCACCCTGAGGAAGCCGTGACACATGCTGGCTTCTCTAGAGCTATAAGCTTTGAAGGCCAAGGCCAACCTGGAGGAACATTGCTCTTCAACCAACAAGAGAAAGCATAGTAACAAAAATACGCCTGGTACTAGAAAATTCTCTCTTCATTCATCCATTTTTTTCCTATTTCACTTTCTACTTCCTGTACTCAGTGGACATGTGTCTGGGTAAGTCAGACCAAAAGCTCCTCACACTGAGGGTAGATCCAGAGTTTTGGGTAGAGCCCGAGGGAGGAGCCCAGCCTTACCTGCGGTCAAGGTTAGGGATGGTGCTGGGGGATTCTAAGGTCAATTTTAGGCCCTAGCTTGGCCTGTGCAGACTTAATCCCCTGAGGTGACTATTTTCACATCTGAGGGACTGAAGACCTTGAGGCAAGGATTGCATAGAGCTCAATCCATGGGGATACAGGGGCAGGTGTGTAAGTGAGCTCTGGGTACATCCTGCTGTGGTATAAAATTGTCTGTCTGGTTGAGGCAGCCAGGCTATCCCAGACAAACCCAGGTAGACCGGCCTGGTGACTTGCCCAGGCCTTTGACCAGATGACCCTGTCGAGTGGCGTGGTGCTCCTGCCTGCCTTTGCCGTGGGTATTCTAACCCTGCCCTGCTCAGTGCTTTTCTGAGCTATTTACTGGAACTTTGTGCTTTTGCTCTGTTGAGGGCCAGACATTGCTGCCAACATGGCTTTCTCTTTGTCTCCTTCCACTATTTACTTCACCCTGGTTTCATCCCTGACATCCACATAATAGTAGTTCTTCATCCCTGTTAGTTTCTGCCTTGTAAAGCACTGTCTTGTTTCTGGTGCCCAGCCATGGCCCTTACTGCTGACGGTACCCCATCTAGCAGTAACTAACCAGTGGAGGAAATGGACATAAGTGCATATGTGGTAAGACTATCAAGGAATCAGACGGGTTTCTTTGCTGGCCTAGAGATCAATCTTGGGACTTTTAAGTTATATCAAATAACCTTACGTCTAGATGTCACATGCTGTGGCAATAACACTAATGCCAGGGTAAGTTGAATAGTCAGTGTGAACCAGGAATTAGAGCAGAAATCTGAAGCTCAGAAAGGTGAATAACTTGATAAGCAGATACTCTTGGTGAGTGTGTTCACCTTCCATGTCCAGACAGTCACATGCTTACTAGGAAACTAAGGGGAAATATCCTGGACCTGTGTATTCAGACACAGACCTTGCTGAATATGTTCACCTTCAGTCTAATCACTCACTTAGTGGCAAATGAAGGGGAAATATCTTGAGCCTGTTTCAGATGCGTCTGTGGAATTTCTTATTTAGAGAAGTCCTTTAATGAGAATTATTTTTAAAGAAAAGAATTTTCTAAATTATGTAAAACAGATTGTAAGGTTTTGTAGTACATGGATTAAGGTACAGTTGTAGTAAATGTAATCAAATGTTGCAGCATCTCTGTAAATAAATGTGTGAAACATTTGAAGGGGGCGGGGGAGTAGGCAGAAGGGCATCTGGGGGCCAGGTGTATTCCTTTCCTATTGCCACTGCAACAAATTACCACAAATGCAGTGGCTTCAAACAATAATAAGTTATGCTTTTAGATTCTGGAGGCTTCAAGGAAGAATGAATTTCCTTACTCCTGTCAGCTTCTAGTGGATGCTGGATTCTAGAGTCTTTCCTTGAATAATAAATTCCTTGGCTTGTGGCCCCTTCTTTCATTTTCAAAATGTTGTCCTCTTTTTCTGTGCTTCTGTGGTCACTTTGCCTCCTCCCCTTCTGTGGTGAAATCTCACTCTCTGCACACCTGTGTTTATAGTTAGAGCCCAAACCATCTACATAATCTCTACATCTCAAGAGCCTTAACTATATCTGTAAAGTTCTTTTTTGCCAAATGAGATTAACATTTATGGGTTCCAGGGAGTAGGATGTGGACACCTTTGGGGGCTATTATTCAGCTACTACAGTTGGCTTGAAAGGACACAGAAACTGTCTTAGTGCATTTTGCATTGTTGTAAGGGATTATCTGGGGCTGGGTAATTTATAAAGGAAAGAGGCTTATTTGGCTTACAGTTCTGCAGGCTGTACGAGAAGCATGACCTCAGCTTCTGCTTTGGGGCTTCAGGGGACTTCCAGTCATGGCCGAAGGCAGAGGGGAGCTGGCACATCACATGGTGCGAGAAAGAGCAAGAGGGAGAAGGGAAGAGGTGCCAGGATCTTTGTAAGCAAACATCTCACGGGAGCTAACAGAACTTCCTTACTGCTGTGAGGAGGGCACGATGGCATTTGGAGGGATCTGCTCCCGTGACACAACACCTCCCACCAGTCTCCACTTCCAACACTGGGGATCAAATTTCAACGTGAGTTTTGGAGGGGACAAATACCCAAACTGTATCAGGAATTACGCCATCAATTCCAAGGAGTCCATTTTCATGGGAAGAAGGAAGGATAGCTTTTCAGGGGTCTAGAGGACAAATACTTTGCAGCAGGGCAGGAATGCTGGGACACAGTCTCCACCAGGGAAAGCAAATGGAGAATCACCTTGAGGAGGAAAAAGAGGAGAGGGTGGGGTGCATGAGTGTGCGTGTACATTTCACCCCATGTTTCTTGGGCCTAATTTCCAGCATAGTACCTGGTATCTTTAACATCATGTCCCCATCTTTCTCCAACTGGGGTACACATGCACACAGACCATAGAGCTGGTGTAAGCCAAGCCACAGAGGAAATCTGGCTCATCTTGGGATTATTCTTTTTCTTAGATCTCAAACTATAGCATTTATTTGTAAATAAACCTGATTATGGTATGAAGGAGAAACCATGAAACTTGATAAATTTTCAAGCTTAATCCTTATGTGATAAACTTTGTAGTCTTGAGAAATATTGTTTAGTGTATTGGAACATTACAGAAAGAAGTTTAGAGGTTTGGGGGTGGTGTTTGGTTTCACAAAACATTAGGTCCCACAGCGTGCTGTGGGTAAGCAGGGAAGTGGTATGGGCAGTGTTTCCACGTATTTACATTCTGTTTTGTCAAGGCCAGAGGAGCTGCTACATGGCAGAGCTGTATTTGTAAGACTGAAAAGCAGATATCACAGGCCTTTGAACAATGTGATATACCCTCCCGTGCCCATGAGAACCTGTGTCTGAGGTTATTGGAAATGCATGGCTAAAGTCATCCATTATACAGAATAAACTTCCCCAGAGGGAATTTTTTAGACTCACGCCCAGGACCGGTGATAAAACACAAACTATAAAGTGTCCTCCAGCAACAAAAACATGCGGGATGTTTTTCTATGTAACATTTCACATTAAATGTAATTGTAGATTAATTTTTATAGAGAAAATATTTATTCAAGCCAGATATGCTTAAGTCCTTTCATTTCCTCAAGGTAGGACAGAGCACTGGGAATACACTCCCCTTTGTAATTTCCTACTGATTTGCCACAGTTGTGGACAGAACATTAACTCTGCACAATCTGCATATGGGAAACGACCCCCGATGGAAATCTTAACTTGGCCAGAACCCTGACTCTGCAGCTAAGGCCTGTGGTCTGGTCCAGCATTTGGGGCTCACCTAGTCTTCACGTGACTGCTCAACCATGTAGGTGCCCCACACCTCAAGGTCTCACTGCTCAAGGGTGTAAAGGATCAGATCACCCGTGAGGGCCCATCCTCCTCTCAACTCACGAGTGGCTCATCTGTCAGAGAACCATATACTGCGTCGGATTTGGTTAAAACCAAAACCTGTTTTCATGGTCTTTATCAAATGTCAGACTTTAGAATAAATTTAACAGCATCTAAATTCCTGATGTGCACAAAGTTGGAAGCTATGGTGATGAAGGGAATAGGTCTTGAGGTGAAACATCCCTGGCTTGGAGTCCTGCTTCTGTCATTTACCAGCTTGGGGATGGGGCATTCCTTCAGGAATTGACTAGACTCATTGGTCGTCTTCTGCATGAAGTGGGGATGCCTCCTGGACAAGTCTATGCATGTATTAGATGCTGAGCACAATACCTGGCTAATTATATCACCTGCTTGAGAAGCAGAGGTAAGAGCAGCTGTAATATCATGTCTCTGTTTGATCTACCCCAAGCTCTGCATCTTGAGTCCAAGGCTTGAATAAAGGTCATATTACTTTTCATTATTACTGGAGACATTTGATCCATGCAGTAGGCAGATACAGCGTCTCTGCCTTAGAGAGAAAATGGATTGTTTAGGTAGCCAGGGTTGTAGCACACCTTCACTCGCAGACATTTGAGATGGTTTTCTGAAAACAATGCGGGTAAAGCATCGTAGGTTCTGAGGGGGGACGACAGTGGCTACACTGTGGACAAAACCAAACTATAGCTTATGGGCTTTGAAGTGGATATCCTCACTAATTCCTAGTGTTGGGAAAATTCATAAGTAATATATACCTTTGCACATAGAAGTGTGTACCTGAAACTGTTGTACTTTAGTTTCTTTCTTTTTTTTTTTTTAATTTTTTGAGACATAGTCTCACTCTGTCATCCTGGGTAGAGTGCTATGGCATCATAGCTCACAGCAACCTCAAACACTTGGGCTCAAGCGATCCTCCTGCCTCAGCCTCCTGTCTCAGCCTTCTGAATAGCTGGGACTACAGGAGTCTGCCATCATGCCCAGCTAGTTTTTCTATTTTTAGTAGAGATGGGGTCTCACTCTTGCTTAGGCTGATCTTGAACCCATGAGCTCAGGCACTCCTCCTGCTTTTTCTCCCAGAGTGCGAGGATAACAGGCATGAGCCACCACACCTGGCCATGCATTAGTTTCTGTGCAAGTGCTCCATAGAAAATAACCACTGTTGGGCGGCGCCTGTGGCTCAAAGGAGTAGGGCACTGGCCCCATATGCTGGAAGTGGTGGGTTCAAACCCAGCCCCGGCCAAAAAAAAAAAGAAAGAAAGAAAGAAAGAAAATAACCACTCTTAATAGTAACTCTGAAAATCCTGTTTTTCAGAATGTACCTGTGACTTCCGGGCAGGCCCTATCAGACGGATATTTTTCTGTTGCATTCATAAAAACTCAGAGCTAACTTTGGGGTAGTTTCTGGCTTTTTCCCCCTCTTCCCTCCTTCTCGTCTTCCTTCTCTCAACTTGTTTTTTGGAAGATTTCAGTCACTTTATTGGGTACCTTTGCATAACTATGCCCTTGAATTGCCTCTGTGGACACATGGTGATCTTCCTCATTTTCATTTTTGTGTTTTAAGACTACTTACTAAAAATACTTATTACCTTGTAATATAAAACCAGAATGACCTAGGTAGCCTTGATTTCTGTGATTCTCTCTCAGCCTCCCTGTCCCTCCCAATCCTCTGTGCTGCAGAGAGGTAGGGGTATGGAAAGTGAGCATCCAGAATGCCTGCAGCTCAGCCAGGCCAGACAGTGGGCCAAGTGCTTTTGTAGGCGGGCTCATTTCATCTCAGTTAGCATCCTGTAACACAGGCCATGGTATTCTTATTTAACTGGGGTTTAAAGAAGTTACATAATCTGTCCACGGTGTCACACTTGGAAAGTTTGCAATCAAGATTCAGGTCTGAATCAAACCGTGATATCATTTATTTGTACTCTGTTCTAAGACCTGCATCTTTTTCTTGGTTTGGTATTATTAGTCCTCTAGATAGGCTTAAGTCAGTTCTACACTATTCTTGTTGGGGTCTTTTGTTTGATTTGTGTTTCCTCTTTTCTTATAGATGGCATTTTTTAATTGATAAAAAGCCAGAAATGGTGATAAGATAGTAGATCTGTGGAAGACAGGCAGTCTGCCGCTCTGTAAACTGTAATTAATGGGGCAGTTGTTCAGGATGCTAATGGGGAGGTGGGAAAAGAGTTTCTCTGCACAAATATGTGTAATGGTTGCATTTTATTTTTCCCCTGAGTCTTTAATATGCTAATGTGCTTTCTGCCAGAAAGAATTGTATTGCACATCACCTTCCAAACTGGTTTTTGTTCACATCTAACATAACTTATTTCAAAGCAAAAAAGCAAATTAAGACTGGGTTATCTTCAGTGTCATCAAATTCAATTTCATTTTGAAGGAAGAAAAAGGGAATAGTGGTTTGGCATTTCCGGTTGTGTGAGGAGAGGACTACCTACTCTTATGCTGGTGCTCCCCTGTGTTTACGGCTGCTGTTGAAATGCAATAAAAGTGGGAGAGAAGGCTCATAGGATATATGAGGCCTTTGTAGAGTTTACAGCCTCAAGTGGCACAATATCTGTCACGTCCACAAGTGATACACGCAGCTGATTTCTCCTTATGAGTTGAACTTTTATTTTGTTCTATAGTCCTACTTTATAATTTTTCATGTTTAATAGGTCAAATGTGAATGCCATAAAGAAGGCAAAATGTAGAATCCCTTCCAAACTTGCTTATTCTGGAAAAACTTACTATGTCAGGTAGAGATTGGATAGTTCTTAGCTTTTTATTGTTCTGTTTCATTGTTTAAAGGGGGGCATAAAGATAAGGATTGCATTCATAATAATAAAAATGTTGGCCAGTTGAACTCTTGTGCCTGCAGCTTTTTCTTTTCTCTTCCCAAACTTTCTGGGCCAAAGGGTGCTTTTTATTTGAAGGAAATGTTGTCTAGTCTTGAGTTTTCATTTTTCTGGGTAAAAGCACTTAGTTCTTGATTACTTATACAAGATATTAAGGGTCACCCACCTGGTTAGTGGAAATGTGCCTGTTGATGTAATCAGAGTCACAGAACGTAGAATTTAATGCTGTCTTTGGTTAAAAGAAACAGTAGAGGGACATATGGCAGAACCCACCTATCACAGAGAAATGGGCACTTGAGGTGACAGCTACAAAGGGGTCACTTAGAACTAGGAAAAATTGTTACCATGCACAGCAGTGGACTTGTTCTTTTTACACATGAGAGGGTTAGCGTCTGCCACACAACTTGTGACCATCCACATCTGGAACTTTATTTCAGTTACATTGAGGTTAAGAAAAGCTTAAATTTAAAATGGAAGTGGTTGATTGAAGGTGACAACATAGAAACTGGGAAATCAAACTTTTTTCGTAAGTGTGCAGTTTATTTTCAATCTCAGAACTCCAGTGTCCCTGAGCAGTCCCAGTGCCACTCTCCAGGTAGCTCTGAAGTACAGGTTGTCCCCAGGTTACGAATGAGATAGGTTCTGTAGGTCTGTTTTTAAGTTGAATTTGTATGGAAGTTGGAACAGGTACATTTACCTATTACATGTAATAATCTCCATTCGTAAGAACGAGTTGTATGTCAATCAGATATTTGTCACTCAGGGATTGCTTGTACTGGTTTCCTTCCGTAGCCCAAAGAGGTAGGCTTTTCCTACTCTAGTCATCACATTTAAGGAAAGGAAGCAACTTCTTCCCAAAATATAGTGTTTGGAAATTGGAAGTATCAGTGATGCTTTCTAGACTTCTTTCTGCTGTCCCTGCTGGATGACAGCCTTGTCTGACAGCACAGAGTCTGCATCAGAATTCAGAAGATGTGGGATATGGCTGCGTTATTGGGTCCTAGCCAGCTACACCCCTGGAGGAAACCATTCACACTCTGGCCTCTGTTTCCTCTTTGTGGAGAGGCTGCATGACCTCCAAGGTATCATTTGTTTTTGTTCTCAAATCCTATGTATTATTTAAATGTTGAAACCTTGGATAAATAAATGAAATGTCTCCTGAATTTATTTTCAATATGTAGGTCGTGGCCAAGAATATTCACTGATATAAATGAATCTTTTAAAGAAGTACTTTTAAAATTTTTTGTGGGATTGTATTTCACTGGAAGTGTTTAGTTCCACTGTGTCCTGTCTTTGAGCTGAGTCAGTCTAACACACTGAGTGGTAACAGAACGGACTCCATGTTTTATGAGCTCTCACAGGGATAAAGATTATAAAAAAACCCCACAATTCTTTCTAGTAAAATAAATAGCCTATTGCTTACAAAAACATACCTTGTATTGTTGCTTTTTGTTCACAGGTGTGAATAAACCTGTAAAGCATAAACATTTGGAAGTTATTGAAAATTCATTGAAAATGTAGTACAAAATTTCCACCCTTCCTTTGTTTCCACCCAAATATAGAATTATTATAGTTGGCTGGAATTTTCCTTATATCTCAGTGGTGTAATTTCCCCACAAGTAAGAAAATTGAATGTGTAATATCTAAGAATAATAAGCTGTTAAAGAGCAATTTTACATGCCTTTATGGTGAAATACTGTAGAAAATGTGTGTCATGGAGCCATGGAAGTCTTCAGTTACTAAGAAGGAAATTACCCAACTGGCAGCAGGTGTGCTGATCAACAGAGAAGTTAGTTCATTGCGTAATAAAGAATGGCATGAAGGATTATATGGCCAAAAAAAAAGCCAGATTTTGGGGGGAACAGGGGACAGTTGCTCCCTATCTCCCCCCATAACAGCAAGAGATGCTTATTATAGAATTTGAAAAAAGGAAGGAACTAGAAATCAGTAACACTGTCACCGTCTTAGGGTGATTGTTGCTGTTTCCTCACAGGTGCCTTCTGTTTGCACATATCCCTGTATTTGTGCATACAATCTGAGTGTGCACATGCATCATTTTTCATGGTGTGTTCTGTGTGCATTTTCCACAAGGTCAAATAGGTCATAAATGGCTAAGAGGAGATCGTGAACTTCCATCATGAGGACTCTAAAGTTTTTCCCATTGGGAACCTTTGCCTTTTAATTTGTGCCAATTGGGTGGTCTTTTTTTTTTTTTTTCTTTGCAGTTTTTGGCTGGGGCCAGGTTTGAACCTGCCACCTCCAGTATATGGGGCCGGTGTCCTACTCCTTTGAGACACAGATGCTGCCCAGGTGGTCATTTCTTCTTTAATCTGTTCTTTTTTAATCTGTTCTGTCAGCCTTCTTATATACTAGATGTTAATAGCTTTTGCAAAGGAGATGGTATACAAAAGTTGAAAGCATTGAATCACTTGATCCATCTTACATATGGGCCCATATTAAAAAACAAAAAATTAGTCATGGTCTAAAGAGAATTTGTTAATTCCATTTCCTTTCCTCAAACAGAACTGCCCAGATCCTCTCAAAGTAAGGTTCTCCTGGAAACAAAATTGTAAACCACAAATGGTAATTAATACCCTTTGATGTCAGCACCTGATTCCTCTGCCTAACTTCAGGCCTTTGGAGCAGCCTCACTCTTTTTCTTTTTGATTTTTCTTCATTGGCAATGTGGGGCAGCTGGTTGCCTCTTTCTAAGGTTTCTTTTTCTCAATATACAAGGAAGATCAAATTACCCTTTAACTTTCTCTTTATATTAAATTTCTTCTCATCTTTTATCGGGCTGGTACGAAAGTAATTGTGGTTTTTGCATTCTTGCAATTTGCCATTTGATACTGGAATATATTCTTAAGTGAATGTGGTTATGTTAGACATAATTTTAATACAGATTTCCCCCTTTATTTATTTTGTTTATTTTTATTATTTTGGACTATGGAAATGATATTAGATAAAAAAGCAAATTTGAGTGATTGTCTTATTCAAGTTCGAAATGTGTCATAAAGCAGTGGAGACAACTTGCAACATTAATGATGCATTTGGCCCAGGAAGTGCTGACAGACATACAGTGCAGCCTTGGTAGAGCCTTGAAAATGAGGAGGGTAGAGGCAGGCCATCGGAAGTTGACAGCAACTAATAGATAGCAACCATCAAAGCTGGTCTCTGACAACTACATGAGAAGGTGCCGAGGGACTCAATACCCACCCTTCTAGGGTCATTGGGCATTTGAAGCAAATTAGAAAGGTGGAAAAGCTCAGTAAGTGGGTGCCCCATGAGCTGACTTGAAAGTCAGAGTAATTGTCATTTTCAAGTGTTGTCCTCTCTTATTCTACACAACGATAATGAACCATTTCTTGATCAGATTGTGTAGTGGTGAAAGGTGGATTTTATGTGATGGCCAGAGCCTTCCAGCTCAGTGGTTGGATGGACAGGAGCCTCCAAAGCACTTCCTAAAGCCAAACTTGCACCAAAAAAATGTCATGGTCACTGTTTGCTGGTCTGCTGCTGGTCTGAGTCACCACAGCTTTCTGAATGCCAGGGAAACCATCCCGTCTGAGCCCGCTCAGATGTGGACGAGATGCACCAGAAACTGCCTGGCTTGCGGCTGGCGCTGGTTAACAGAAAGGGCTAGATTCTTCACCACCACAATGCCTGCATGTGCACTACCAACACTTCAAATGTTGAGCGAATTGGGCTACAAACTTTTGCCTCATCTACCAGATTTACCTGACATCTTGCCAACTGACTGCTACCTCTCCAAGCATCTCAACAACTTTTTGCAGGGAAGCCACTTCCACAACCAACAGGATATAGAAAATGCTTTCCAAGAATTCCTTAAATCCTGAAGCATGGATTTTTATGGCACAGGAGGAAACAAACTTATTTCTTATTGGTAACAATGTATTGAGTGTAATGCCTATTTCAATTAATAAAGATGTGTTAGAGCCTAGTTATAATGATTTAAAATTCACGTTCCAAAACTGCAATTACTTTTGCACCAACCTAATACCATGAGAAGCTTGCTATGAGTACCGCAAGCATAATGCTGGGCATATGGTACGCATTCAGTAAAAAAGTGTGATTGAATAAACTTGAGCATGGTCTCTTAATTGCTGTGTAAATAACCCATCACCTTCCTTCCTAATTACCTGCTCCCATTCCATCCCCATTTCTATCCTGGTTGGTTGGTACTACTGGAAAGGCCCCTGTGTCTGGCAGGGCATCTGAACGAGGCCCACGACTGAGATAACACCTAGAAAGGCCATTTTCAAGGACTTGACCAAATCCTTACCCAGCAACTCTTTCCATCTCCAGTTTATATTTGGATGATAGGAAGTGAGTAGTGAATTGAACTAGGTTCCTCTTTTTACAGCTGATACTTGTGTAGCATTTTACAGTTTACAAAGCATTAGTCTCTTAGTAGACATCTGTTGAGTGCCTACTGTGTGCTATTCAGTAGGCAAAGTAGAGCTTCAAGGTTGCTTAAAGCATCCCTTGCCTTAGGGAGCTAATAGCCTACTAGAGGGGATGGGATATAACAAAGTTTTCTAATAGAAGTAAAATAAATCAAGGTGGCAGAACAGAACAAGTGATCAGTTCTGTCTGATAGACAGGATACTCAAGAAAAGGTGGTTGATTTAGGCTCTAGCATAATACTTAAGATATAATTTATTTAATGTGGCTCCCTTGGTTCCATTTCCAATCTTGAAGGTGTGCATTGGCCTTCCCATCTTGGAAATCCTAGTGCAGGTGGCTGGCTGGCTAAAATATGGGATGCCATGGAAGATAGGATTTTAGATGTAGCTGAAGAGTTAGGGGACATATCTTAGAGGACCCTAAGAGAGAAAAAAGAGGGGAGGGTTTTTTAGGTTAGAAAAATAAATGATACGGGGGGAAGATGAAGGAGAGGAAGGTGAGTCAGGAGAGAAAGGGAAACCGGAGGCTATTGTAGCACAGTCATGCTCCACATTACAGCTTTTCTGTAGTGACAATAATGGTCCCATAAGGTTATCATGGAGCTGAAAAGTCCTTCCCACCTTGTGACATCATAGTCATAGTAATGTGATTGCACAACTACTTTATTTTTTAATAAATTTATTGTAGCCTAAGTGTATAGTGTTTCCAAAACCCATAGCAGTATACAGTGGCACTTACTCACTGACTCATCCAGAACGGCTTCCAATCCGGCAAGCTCTATTCATGCTAAGTGCCCTGAATAAGTGTACCATTTGTTATCGTTCACATTGTAATCTTACTGTATCTTTTCTGTTTAGATACTTTTAGAGGCACAGATAGTTCCCACTGTGCTGCAGCTGCCAGTGGTATTTGGCACAGTGCATACCGTGCAGGTTTGCTGCCTTGGTGTGCAGTGGGTGCACCATCTGGGTGTGTGCAGGCACGCTCTGTGATGCTCGTATGGCAACAGAAGCTCCTAATAATGGATTTCCCAGGATGTACCCCTATCAAAAATCTATGCACGACCCTATTCCAAGTGAAAAAAAAATTGTGGTTCAAGAAAAGACTAGAGAGGCAGTAGGTTGAGGCCAGGGGAAGACTGACCTAGGGTTGTCACAAGGAATGTGGTAGAGGAGGCGCTGTTGGGAGGGGTCCTCCCTTCTGGGGTGGGGACTTGTTTCCGTTAACTCCAAATACGCCATGAGGATGAGATGATTATTGTAAAGTGTTCACTGTCATGCATTTCAGAGAGGCCTGGGAGACAGATTGGCAAGATTAATTAGAGACACAAATACAAGTGTGACTTGGGACACAAATCTGCCTTAAGGGCTGGCACCCTTTTTCTGTCAAGGGTTAGTTAGTAAATACTTCAGGCTTTGTGCTGTCTCTGCAGCCGAACTCTGTTGTTGTTGCACAGAAGTAGTTGTGGACAGGACATAAACACATGAATGTGACCATGTTCCGGTAAAGCTTTATTTACAGAACTGGGCGATGGGGCCCAGGGGCCATAGTTTTTGGGTCCCCAGCCTAGATGACTATCAGCAGGGAGCCTGGAGTTATTCATGGGAGTGGACGAGGGGGTGTCTCATGTGACTGTATGCCCCCTGGGGGATACTAACCAGCAGTGGTACAGGGTCGCCCCTAAAGTCACCATGTATAGGGAAAATGGAAAATTTACAGAGGTCACCAATATGTGGAAAATATTTTGTAAAGATCTCATAAAATTTTATAATGAAGATTTTGTAAAATAAATGGGACAGTTTCCCACTCGTCCTATGTATAGTGACTTCAGAGGAGACTTTTGGGACATGCTGTAGAGTTAAGACAAACTTGCAAAGTCAAATGAGATAACTGTTAGCTGGAAGAGACCAAAGTCAAACAAGATAACTGTTAGCTGGAAGAGACCAAAGTCAAAACAAGATACTGTTAGCTGGAAGAGACCAGGGTGGGGAGTGAGTGTGAGACAGTAGCACTAGGCCATGCTTCGCGCGCATTCATCATGCAGGCCTCTGGGCAGCCCTGCTGGGAGCTGTGAGGAAACAGGCCCCCACAAAGGTAAAGAAAATTACTCACACTCGGTGTTAGGACCTTGTTTGTGCTATTTTATTATTGTTTTCCTTATTATTTTACTATACCTGCCTGGGCCCAAACCTATGTTAAGAGTCCGCTTTCTGGTTTGAAAGAGAAGAGTTGCCTGTAGGTACACCCGTACCCACTTGAGGTCACAGGTAGAAGCCACTGTCATAGAAGAACAGTGGGCTGCTGCTGTTTCTGAAAACTCTCACTTTCAGTTGCTGAGATGATGTCTTGAGCTGAGTGTGAAGACTGCATGCCCTTCCCTGGACTAGAGCTTGGTCACGGTGGCTTGGTTTATCTCTTATGACGCCCAGGGTTTTGGAAGTGCTGTTCTCATTTTATCAGTGTGAAACACCTCATGGAGTAAGTCGTGGGGTAGAATTTAAACTCCTGCGTCCCAGAGACTCTCATAAACAGAGTAAACACAGTGGAAACAACTGATCGCAAATTCTGGAATGTCAGTGTGACGTGCCCGCTCACCCCGTTTGGTCCTCTTACCTCTGCCTCTTTTTTCTTCCCCTCTCTCTTTTTCTGGTAGCTGCTGTAATTTGATTTTTAAGAAGGTTGTAGCACCGTGGAATTTTGTTACATCCTGTATTCTCGTTCCGAGGTCTACCACCGTGGCTGGGCATGTGAACTCAGCCAGTAGTGAATGATAAAAATATGTCATGATGGGCGGGAGGAGGGAAGCGAGCAGGGAACACAGGAAGTGGGAAGGGATTTGTGGTGAAGGGTGGGAAGGGCCCCCCCAGCCAGGAGGGCCCCACGAATGTGTCTGTGTACCCTAAACACTTCTGTTTTCAGCTGGCTCGCTTCTGCTCACAGTTTCTCAATTTACATATGTAAGAGTTGCAGACAAAATGACTGGAATCTAGGGCACATGCGTCTTGGATGCTTGCCAGCTTTGATTTCAGGCTTACAATTTTTAAGAAGTAATACAAGATTTACAATTGTTTGTTTCTTCTAATGAGGTGGCAAGATAAGTCTGTATCCATTACAGCTATTCAGCACAGGATATCTGAATATCAATTTATTTTTTTTAAAAGAAACTTGAAAACATGGTCTAAAAATAGTGCACATTTTTGAACTTGTAATTGGATTTTTATCATAAGTCAACTTTTCCTGCCTTATTGAGTGTGAGTGGCAGCTTTCGATATGATTGAAAGCTATATTGGCGTGGAAAATCGGTGAGTAAAAGTTCTTCCTTTTCTCTTGAACTTTTGGAGCAGAGGGTCACACCTGGGAATCTTCCGGTGTTTCTCCCAAGTGTCAGTGTAGTTAGACCCTAGCCACAGAGCTGGAAGGCTGCAGCACTAGCCTCAGTGGCACTTACTAATGCAGGTCCTAGGGAATCTTGGCCACGCTGTCGGGGCGGTGCCAGGAGAAGCCACTGTCTCTACAGCAGAGCCTTTGCGTGTCTCCTGCCGTCCCTTTCTTATCCTCAGTGGCCCCTATTGACTTTATGCTCCCATTTGTGTGAGAAATTCTTTTCTCCACCATCACACTACACCGGAACAGAAACAATGTGGACTGGAACTTTTGGATTTTTACTTGCTATATAACTAAGTTGACTGAGAGATGAGAGCAGTCTTGATATTGTGCTGAGGAAGGTTTTCTTTTTCTTTCTTTCTTTTTTTTTAAACAGAATTATTTGAGCCTGTTCTGTTACAAAATAAATTCAGCTTGGTTTGGAGAAGAGCCACACAGATGGAAAATAGTGAAGAGACAGTAAATAAAATGTGACATGAAGGGGAGGAGGGCGACCAGGGGCTTAGAATGATGCATTTCATTTTATTTTAGGAGGAATAAACTTCATGTTAATGAACTTGGCAGATGATCCTGAATCAGAGGAGATTTCAAAATTCTGGAAGGACAGAAATACTATAATTGTACATTAAGGAGATTAAAAAATATAGGAAGGAAGTAATAAGATGAAGTATAGCTTGGAAAATGAGCACTGATACAACTGGGGGAAATAATGTAAAATGCAAAATCCAAATGAACACAAGAAATGTATACAAAAATGCCAAAGAGTAGTAATGTTTGGAAATATCCATTGGACCTAAAACCACTACAATAGGCTGACTCTTCTGGGCCACCTACATTGCTCATCCTCAAAGAGAAAATGATGATTATTTTTGCAGAAAAATGATCAGCAGTGTTCACTGTTTAAGAGATAAAGAGATTTTTAAGCCCAGTAGTTGGCAGACTGGGTTGGGAATATAATACATGGATAATGATGGTCTGAACTGAGACCTTGTAACTTGAATGAGATGGACCAAAATAGAATTTAGGAGGCAGAATCAACAGAGTGCAGATTCGAGATGGGGCGAAGGGTGGTTGAAAACGACTGCGCTGCTGTGATTTGTGGAATGGAATTATAGGTACAAGTTCAGATTCAGCAGAAAGGTAATGAATTCCATATTGGTTAAGTCGCAGGGGCTTACAGGATGTTCAGTTTTAAGAGATCTTAGGATATGAGTGGATGTTAAGGTTCAACGAGGTGAGCCTGTAAGCTAATTTGAAGTGTTAGTGATTAATAGGGAAGCTCAAGCAAGAATGTTGTGCAGATTCTTAGTATTTTATTCCAAACAGCTTTATTTTAAGGGAACTTCAGACACCCTGGGAAAACAATGGACACCAATCATTTAAGTATTCCTTTGTTTTCATAAGACTGTGCTCATTCATCTTCCTTAAATATAGTTATAGTAGGTAAACCTATTTTAATAACCAGACATTTAAAAACATAGCTTTGAAGAAAGACAGGAGAAAATAAATATTTTTAAGAAAGCTTATAAGTTCGCACAGTTAGTTTTATAGGGAAGATATTTGTCTGGGAAAGAAAATGAGTTTAAAAGTCATGGACCAAAAAAAAAAAAAAGAAAAGGAAAAGTCATCAACCAATTCTTTCAAAAATGGATGTAAGTCTACCATTCTAAGGATGCTGATGATGTGTGAGATTGAAATAAGGTTGATACTCAGTTTCTTAAGACATTATAATTGATGCTTTCCCTGGGTAGTAATTAGCAGTTATTGCGCATAGTACCCAGACTAGAAGTGTCTCGAAGTGTTTTAGTTTGGGTTCTGGGACCACATCTGTGTCTTTAGATGTGTGAACTTAATAAGGCCCCTGAGATGTCTGAGTCCAGATCCTCAGGGCCTGAGGGCAGCCCCCATGCCTTCCTCCCTGAGATGTCTGAGCCCAGGTCCCCAGGCCCGAGAGCCGCCGCCATGCTTTCCTCCCTGTCTTCATTGTGCACTTCAGGAGGTGGAGATGTTTGTTGATGGAAACCTCCCTTCTAGGTGCACTCACAAGTTGCATTTCCTTTATTGAACAAAGTTGTAGAGTGAATTCCACAAACCTAGATGGGATGGTTACTGCACACCCAAGGTGGGTGGTATGTGGCCCATTGCTCCCAGACTATGGACCTGTACAGCAGGTTACTACTCTGAGCACTGTAGGAAGTGGCAGCACCATGGTAAGTATTCATGTATCTAAACACATATAAACATAGAAAAGGCTCAGTAAAAGTACAGTATAATCTTATAGGACCACTGTCATCCATCACACATGTAAAAAAAAAATTATGTGTTACATGACCGTAAGAATTGAATGCCTAATGTGCTTATGAGCTAATGTTCCTACATAAAGTGTGTTGTTAATGCCAGCAAAGACCATGTGTCTCAGACAACAAATCAGGGTACACGTGTGTTTCAGTATAAAAAAGTATTACAACAACCCAGGGGCTAACTGGAAACTGAGCTTCTGTGCTTCTCAAAGCATTTTGTGCTTATTTATCACCATTGTTAAAGCATCTCACCTATTGGTATTTATGTGTAGTTTTCAGAAGGGAGATATATAGTATATAGTCATTTCCAAACATATTTGATGTAATCACCCCTTCTCTCCACATGTTTTCTGTGGTGTGTGTGTGTTTTAGAGATGGGGTCTCACTATGTTTCTCTGGCTGGACTTGAACTCATGGGCTTAAGCGATCCTCCAATCTAGCCTCTCAAGTAACCAGGACTGCAGGTGTGCATCATTGGACCTGTGGTAGTGAATCTTGCAGATTGTTTGTCCTGAGGAGTATGTGTCAGGAACTGATAATCAGTGATTTTAGAATTGGTGGAGAAGCAGTGGCTGGGAAAGAACCTTTGGAGGTGTAAGAAAGGGCCGTCACCCTCTGGGTCTGGAGGATGTGGATGGTGGGATGATATGTAGAGCGCACAAATGGGGGGTGCTCTCACAACACCTCTCTCGGGCTAGGTTCCAGGTGGGGAAGAGATTTTTTGAAGTATGAGTGTTATAAATTGTATCTACCTCAAATTCTCATGTTTAAGCTCTACTTCTAGCATCTTAGAATGCTAGATACTAGGGGAGGGCCAGAGACAGGGTCTTGTTCTGTCACCCAGGCTGGAGTATATAAGTGTGATCATAGCTCACTGAAGCCTCAAACTCCTGGCCTCATGTGATCCTCCTGCCTTGGCCTCTCAAAGTGCTGAGATTATAGATATGAATCACTGTGCCCAGCCTTGTCCTATTTTAACATAAGCACACATTCTGGCCAGGCATGGTGGCTTATGCCTATAATCCTAGCACTTTGGAAGGCCAAAGCAAGAGGATTTCTTGAGGCCAGGAGTTTGAGACAAGCTGAGGAACATGGCAAGACCTCTGTCTCTACAAAATTAAGATGCTGCATCAATGGTAGATGTTGCATCAGGTTCTGGCAAATGTGTCCTGAGCTGCAGTGATGTGTGCCTACAGTCTCAGCGACTCAGGAAGCTGAGGCAGGAGGATCCTTTGAGCCCAGGAGTTCAAGGCTACAGTGAGCTATGATAATGCCCCTGCACTCTAGCTTGGGAAACACAGTAAGATCCCATTTCAGCAAATTAATTAAATTAAATAATTTCAGATGTATTTAGTTAAGACAAAGTCCTTAGGGTGGACCCTAATTCAGTATGACTGGTATCCTTTGAAAAAGGGGAAATTTGGACACAGACCAACAGTGAGAGCACCATGTGAAGAGGGTGGCAGAGATCCAGGTGATGGTTTTGCCAAGGAATGCTAAGGAATCCCAAAGATCACCAACAGACCACCAGAAGCTAAGAGAGAGGCCTCGAGCAGATTCTCCCTCAACACTCCCACTGTGGTCTATGACTTCTAGCTTATGGGCTCTGAGACAATGAATTTCTGGTGTTTAAAGCCACCCAGTTTATGGTACTTTGTTACAGAATCCAGGGGGACTTCTGCAAGACAGAAGGGGAGATGGTAACTTGGCACAGGGGAATTCTAGCCGAGTGGTGGATGGCCCAGTCAAGGGAAAGGAAGGAATTGTTGTCTTTGTGGATGGGCACAGAAATCTGGGAGAAAAGCTGCACTTTTACACATGGAATTTTCCAGGCCCATTTCTAGTTTGTATTGGTGTATGTTGCATCAGGTTCTGGCATGTGTTGGACAGAAAAAGTGTAAAAAATGTTAGATGTGTCCTGAGCTTCCCAGCAGCACACTGACAGAGTGTTACAGTGATTTGTTCCGAAGCTTTCAACAAGTTGATTAGTTTCATCCACTTCATCTGTTGCAAAGTTTTTCTTAACCTTAGCAAGAACACTAATTAGTTATGAAAACCTATATTGATGAATGAGGCGGAAGCTCTGAGGAACATGCCCTACTATCAGCTAACAATTGATTTATTTATCCGTTGATTGTCCTTTTAAAAAATATTTCACATTATAAAGAAAGCATTTTAAAATGTTGTAGGATGCAAGTTAATCCTATTACTTAGGAAAGAAAAAGCATATAGTGTCATTTGGCACAAGATAAACAGGGAAAGTCAGTATCTCCTATTATGGATCTGGCTTTAATGATTTTTAGAAATATCTTCTGGTCCATCTTGTAGAAGGGAGGAGACTGAAATACATTTATCTTGAGTATGAATTTTCTTAGATAATTGCCCAGTTCTTTTTAGATTCTCAGCTTATAAACCAATTAGAATGCAGTAGATTATATTTATTTAACCCAGAAAGTGTAGGCAGAATATTTTTTCTCCTCTATCTTATCACTAGTCAAATAAACTCTGATGCCTGCATTCACTGTCTTGCAGGCCTAGCTACCCCCACCCCCAGCATGTGCTTCCCTCTCTGTGACACGCTGGTTCCTGGTGACCATGAGTGCAGGGGACTGGGTCAGAGACACTACTGGGAAGGGGGAAGCAGCACAAGTTTTTGCACATTTCATGGAGACCTCGTATTCCTTAGTCTTTCAAAAGAACTCTCAGGTGGCGGCATGAGGAGAACTTAAGTTTTTATATACATGTTCCATATTTTGAAGTTATAATACCATTTCAGCCACATCAGTGAGTGATATAAAAAATGAGGAAGTAATTGTTGGCTGATAATTAGATCAGGAAGAACGAGATGGTCCTAACCCAGCTGTGTTCTTGTTATGTAATAATGGTTAGAATTCTCAAAAGCCACGGTGGAGATAGGATCCTGCCTCAGACAGGGCTTATAATTAAAAAGCTCATTAGAAAGGCATACTGGGAAATAAAAGTGCATTCACCCAGAGAGAAATGCCAGAGTCTCTTATCTTTGCTAATTAGAAACAGATTGTGCGTTTAGAGAAAAAGACTTTTAAGTATATTTTCAGAGAAATGACCCCATGTCCCACAGATAATGAAAGGAAAATTAACGCCTTTGGAGAAAATCACAGCACTTTTTTGTTTGCATGATATGATTGAGGAGGTGCACATAGGACCACTGGAGTGGGAACCCAGCTGTTCTGATTTGGCTCAGGAACTTGAGATTGAGGTGCTGATGGCGTATCATTTACCTTCCTACCTGTTTTCCTGAGGCTAATATGACAAGTCACGTGCATTATGCTGCAGACTGGTTGATTTCAAAGGGAAGTGACCTGCTCAGTGACAGGAACCAGCCTAGAATTTAAAGTCAGCTGACACTGAACTTATCTTTATTCACATGGTATGTCTTGTTTGATTCCAAAAACTGGACATGAGATGTTTTGGTTCCAAAAATTGGACAAGGAGACCCTTGATTTGGCATGATTTTCAGGATTATGTCATCCAGAATCTTGGAGTATTTCATTTGCCTGGTCTTTGTCCATCTGTACTCTGAACTGTGTATCTGCTCTGTGACCAGATGTAGAATTTTTCTAGTGACTGGGAATGGGCTGGAGTGTTCATATGTAAACAGGAATTCATCTCAGAAAGAATTGACATAGAGAGGTGGTGACTATTGCATGAATGAAATAAAGGCCAGGATGAACTACTGCTAGGAGAACTTTGCTTATTCTTTTTTGAAGTAAGATTATTTTTTAAGCAAGAAAATAAAAACACTTGAGTTTTTTGAAACATCCACTAGTTCAGTTTCTTAGGAATGCAAACTTTTTCTGGGTGCCACAAAGTATATTTCAGTAAAAGAGAAATAGTGTAGGGATGGGTCTGCTCAGGCAGAAGGCTGACTCTGTCCTCCTGGGAGTTGCTCTATGTTCTTGTTTGTCTGCGTTGAGCCTCTGTAAAAATGTTCCTCAGTTCCCTAGAGATCCCCCATTCCAAGTAATGGTTTTCAGAACAGACTTTAAACTTCAGATAAAGGCAATTCCTGTAAATTATTTCTCCAATTGAAATTGGAATTCTCCAAGTCATTCTCAATAAACCAATGATAAAGCCAACTAAAAACTTAAAAAAAAAAACCCTGCTAAAACAAATAAAAACTCCAGTGAAAAGAAGAAAGCCTTGTTCAGAGCTTGCAGGCTGTCTGTAGGAATTTACACACTGACATGAACTTAAAGCAGAAGGGACGGCAAGGCCAGGGCATCACATTGGCTATTTAACTCGGGAAATGTGAACAGTGAGTCTAGCACGTAAGCAAATAAAGTTCTGTGGAATGAAGGTGATTAAAGAGTTTGAATTTGAACTTGGAGGCTCTTTTATCTTCCTTTTTCTGTATGTAATGGTATTTGTTGTAGGAAAATATTTGTATAGCAGAGATGATCAAATATTTGTGAAATAGCATTGTAGTTAGAAAACAATTAACCCAGGTCTGGTCTATCATGTTCCCTGACCATGTGTGGGAGAGCTAATGTTCATGCACTGAAAGGAAGCTTTCCCAGAAACTTCTCTGTCCTGGACAGCTGTTGTTTTATTCCTCAAGAGCTAAAAAGTCATATAAATCAGTATGGAATAATTCATAGGTCCTTTTTTTTTTTTTATTGTTGGGGATTCATTGAGGGTACAAGAAACCAGGTTACACTGATTGCATTTGTTAGGTATATTCCCTCTTACAATTGTGTCTTGCCCCCAAAAGGTGTGTCACACACCGAGGCCCCATCCCCTCCCTCCTTCTCTCTCTCTGTCTTCCTTTCCCCCACCCCCTGCCTCCTCCTCTCTCTCTCTGCTCTCCCTTTCTCCCACCCCCTACCATGTACTAGGTCATTAATTGTCCTCATATCAAAATTGAATACATAGGATTCATGCTTCTCCATTCTTGTGATGCTTTACTAAAAATAACGTGTTCCACTTCCATCCAGGTTAATACAAAGACTGTAAAGTCTCCATTTTTTTTTTAATGGCTGAGTAGTATTCCATGGTATACATATACCACAGCTTGTTAATCCATTCCTGGGTTGGTGGGCACTTAGGCCGTTAAACCTCAACAGAATCAAAAGAATTGAAATTTTACTTTGCATCTTCTCATAGGTCCTTCTTAATCTTATATGTTAAACACTGTGACATCATCTATAGCTTTGTGGCCTGTGCTTTCAAAATACTCCTGTGACCGGAGCTTTTTAGACAGGCTACATTGAGCTCTGTTTAGGGCCATCACAGAGCCCATGTGCACTCTGTCTGTATTCCTCTGCTTCTTCTGTGAAATGAGAGTGTCTTTCCTTGTATTTCCTAACCTCACTTGACAATTTTTAATGAGGAAGAGTGTTAACCATCTTTGAAAAGATTTACAATAGTAAATTGGTGTTTTTTTAAAAAAAATCTATTAGCAGTAACAAGATATTATAGCATTTTTGAGCCAGAGTGCTTAAGAATGCAAATATACCTATATGTCTTCGCTCTTTGGGTTCATGTAGCTTTTTAAGATGGACAGTACTGCAGGGAGGCTAGAAGAGTCAATACTGGGTTTTGTGTTTCCAAATGTTTGTGTTCTTTCCATGTGAGAGTTTGGAAGTATAAAGGGATTCAATTCAAATTGTTTTAGCAGATGTAGCAAAGGTTCTTTGATTCATTTATCTGTTTAATGTCTTCCACATACCTGATAACACTTGTAGAACAAATCTGGCCTTTAGACCCATGGTGAAGACCTCCTCATGTTACAGTGCAGTGTGTGCTGGAACAGAGGGAATAAAGCTCAGGCATAGAGGGGGCACTGGCCTCACATAGGGTGCATTCTATGTACAGGGAATGTGCTGCCAACAGTTTAGCTTAGACTGGGGATGGAGTGTGTGAAGGGGGATGTGGGGGATTTGGCAGAGTTTAAGGATTTATGCTTTATAGGTACTATTTCATGTGATCTTTAAACTCCTATAAGGCACACACATCTCCATTTTACAGATTAAGACAGAGTTGGAGTAAGTAATCCAAAGACATACCTGTACATTGATTAAAATAATGTAGCAGAACTTCCACAGCTGACCCCCTCTCTACATTGACCACCTCCTTAATTGACCTAATTTTCATAGACTGGACATACATCCCATGTACACATCAGTACAGTAGATATAGTTCCCTATGTTGACCGTCTCTGTATGTTGGCCAGTTTGTTACAGTCCCTTGGGTGGTCAACTTACAGAAGTTCTACTGTACTAAATTCCCCAAGTAATGTTCTTCAGGAATGGAAAATTTGCAAATTTTGACTTTTCGGTAAGTTGCTATGTTTAGCTGGCATTATTCAGATATTTTTCTACAAGTAGATAGATCAATTGTTTTATTACAAAGAAATTCATTGGGTTTTTAAAAACTGATTCAGCTAAATCATTCAGAAAATCTATGAGGGTTAACAAATAACTTATCTATAGTTGCTGATTGGAAGATCACAGTATGATTTAAATTCAATTTGAAAAAAATTACTAAGTAGAGAAATTTGTACAACTACACATATTTGTTAGGTCTGTGTTTTCAAAACACTAGATACAGATATTGGACATTGTGAATGGGCTAAATACTTTAAAGAAAATTATTTTTCTATGAAAGTTGGTGATAAGGTTTTTTTTCCCCTGCTTGCTATTTTGTGCTGAAGATATTTCAGCAAACTGGTCAGAGTTGTCCCAAACTGTTTTGAAAGTTCTTTAAAACTGTTTTGAATGATCTGATTTTTTTCTTGTGACACATCTGAATTTTCTTAAGCTTTTTGGAACTCTTTTCTGTTTTAAATATTATATAAACTCTTTGGTTTGACCATTGAAAGAAATGTTATGACATTTAAGGGGAAAAAATCCTATAAGCATTAATCAACGTAGAATATTTGTTGCTTTTTCAGTCAACCCCATCCAGCTTTCATCCTGACGTGCGCCATACTGGAGGCGTCCACTTCTTGTTTAATTGTTTAGTACAGAACGTGGTTTGATCCCTTTCTTGTGCTTTCAGTACTGGTAAATTAATCAAAAGAAATTACTGCTCTGCTGGGCATTAGCATGTGTTTAGATGTTCCTGCTTCAGGGCCCGTTCATCAACTAAAATGCTTTTAAGTCCCAACTGGAGAGTAAACAGGATTGCTGTGGCTGCTTTGAGGTGAGCCATTACTTGTGACCTGCTTACACTGGGGAAGGGGGCTGTTTGTATTAGCAGTTATTCTGGTTTGGGTTATAGCATTTTCAAACTGGTTTTTTCTCCTTTTTATTTTAACGTTTTTAGTATGTGTGAAGAGCACTGCTCCATCACCACCATATACACATACCTTCCATATGTATAGGTGTTTCTATAGCGTTTCCATGGAGACCGGAAGAAGCAGAAACTTTTGTGACACTTGAAAGCTGAAATACATGGGTCATTATGAAAGTTTTGAGATACACAAAAAGCAAGAAATGGTAAATCCTTGCAGATGAAAACAAATGAAGCCCTCCCAGCAACACCAATAGCCCAGCAAGCTGAAACTTGCACAGGTGAATCAGAAAGGACACGGTTTCTTGGAAGTGAAATAATGGACCATAACAGTCTGTCTCAAAACTTTCATTCACTAGTGTTTGTTGTTAGAGGACAGTGAAGTTACAATGCCAGTTCAGATGTCAGGTATCAGAATAGTTTTGATGAACATGAAATTGTGGGTCCTTAGGTTTGTTTTTCTGGTTTCTGTTAGATAGAAGTTGACACTTTGCTTGTTACTGGCCTGGGTATGCCAAGCACTGTGCCAGCCCCTGCAGGTGCTCAGAGAAGTAGTCTTTTTGCCTTGCAGGAAAGGAATCTGTCCCTCAAGGAAGACAGGCCAGAAATGGTTGTTTCAGGGTGATGGGGGATGAGTGTTCTGGTGGATGAATTTTCCAGGAGTGGCAGGAAGATAGAGAGGAGGGTGGGGATATGGGCACCACGCAGTGCAGGATGCCTTGTTAGGGCAGGCCACACTCAGCGGTGGTCAGGAAGCCCCTTTAGCAAGGATCTCCTGAGCCTAAGCTGTTCCTGAGCCCCTGTACCTGGAAGTTTAAGTGATCGTGTATGGGAGGGTTTGCCTTATGAGCAGATGAAGGCTGCAGCGTGGATAGGGGGATGCAGGGCAGCAAACCCATTGTGTCCATTCACATTTTCTTTAAAAATGGAAAGTTAAAACTGGATGTTTTAGTCATTACTGAGTAGAATCAATTACTTAAGATAAATTGTCATATTGTCTCTGAAATCATCTCTCGGTTTTACTTACTTATTTGTGTCCGTGCAAAGTCACAGTCAGGAGACCTCAGTGAAGTCCTGTCTAAACAGTTGGTCGCCCTGTTTGTGTGGAAGACTGGCCAGTGTCCCGACAGTGGCTCATGACCCAGACAGAGCAGGGTCTATTTCTTCAAAGACTGCTTTCTAGGATAGTCAGTAGACTTTCCTGAAACCTAAGAAGGTAACGTTCTAGATGAATAATACATACCTGTGTATAGATGTATCAAACCAGATGTAAGAGTCCTAGAGGAAAGTGGTTCCTCTCTAGTGGGTGCTGCCCTCATACAGGGTCACTCTTGCTGTTCTTGGGTCCCTGCTGCCTCCCGCTGTGCCCAGCCCCCACTCAGAAGCAGCCCCCTCCCCTCCTCGGGGACTTGCTTCCCAATCGCCTTGCCCAGCGCCCGTTTCTGAGAGCAGGTTGTGTCAGCCTAGGGCCAAGAACATCATTGTAGGTATTTCCAGTTCAGGAGGACCCTTCTTACTACCAAGTGATAATATTTTAGAATTTAATGCAGTGAAATAATTGGGAGGAGGTGTGGGAAGCCCTGGAGTTCCTGCTGGCTGTCACTCAGATCTGTGGGGTTGGCTTCAACTATATATGGTCACAAAGGGATCAAAACACTTGTGAAGAAAACCCCTTTTCCACTGTATGCATGCAGAATGTCTATTTTGAAAGAGTTGCTTTAGGGTAGAAGAAGAAATCCTGTTGGAATTACATTGACTGTTCAGTTAAGTATTCCTGTAGTGACAGCATACCTATGTTTAAAGATTGAGATTGTGTTGTTCTGTTTGTTCAGGGTCTACAAATGAAGTCATTACCCCCCACCCCCTCTGCATTACAGTGTATTGGAAAACCAACAGAAAGCTCTGGGGTGTTAACTACAAAGGTGTCCATGGGCACACATCTGCGAACGCTGTCTCTTAGGTACAAAGGACCCATTTTCCTAGTAAAATTTTGCTTACTGTATAAATGTAATTTATTTGGTGGGTTTCCTGATTCTCCTACAACCTTCTCTGTGGTTATTTGAAAGTAACTGAGCTAACCTCCCGCACATTGGCTTATTTTGAATTCAGTCTCATCAACAGATGTTTATTGAGCCTTAGACTATGGTAAGCGTCTGAGCTGGTAATGAGGGAGATAAAGGTGCAACGCAAAGAACTGGCAGCATCTCGTTTTCCAAGACTTTTTCAAACGCTTTGTACTTAGAAAGTTACAACATAAATGTCCATAACGTAGTGTACCTCACATGGCTTTGATTCAGGGCAAGGATTGTCATGAAAAGCTTTTAAAAATTGTTTTGTCTCTTTGTCTTCTTAACATTTCAGAATATTACTGGGGTACAATGTTTTGGGTACATGAATGGCTTTTGTACAGTTTGAATTAAAGTTGTAAATGTGCTCTGTATTGGGATAGTGTACATTAGCTGTGCATTTCCCTGTCCTTGCCCCTCCCCTCCCACCTGCTTGCTTGCCGTTGAGTTTTATGACCCTAAGTGCATCCGAGTGTTCATGGAATGGTTCTAAGTTAATAGCGAGTACACAAATAGAATTGAGTGAGGCTTTGAAGTATGTTTATACCACTCTTCTTTGATAACTTATTTTCTTTTTCTTTACAAAAATAATTACATGTTGATGATATAAAGCAGAAGGAACAACATGAAGGAAAAATAACATCTTAACTAAATCATCTATTCAGAGATAACTTTCTAAGTTTTTAAAGTTTTATCTGTGCATGTACATGTGTGTGTCAAGTGCATGTCTAAAATTAGATGCCAGTAATCATGCACTTCTGCAACTTTATTCATTCGGCAGTACCTAGTAAACATATGTCTCTGTTCGAGTCAACACATTTCAGATCTACAGCGTTCTCCAGACAGGGTGCTAATGAACCGAGCTTTAACGACTATGCCCATAACCTTGTCTACTGACTCATTTACTTTCTTTTCTTCCTTTTTTTTTTTTTTTTTTTTTTTTACAGAGTCTCAAGTTGTCACCCTCAAACTCTTGGGCTTAAATGATTCTCTTGCCTCAGCCTCCCAAGTAGCTGGGACTACAGGCTCCCGCCACAATTCCTGGCTATTTTTTGGTTGTAGTTGTCATTGTGTAGCAGGCCTGGGCTGGATTTGAACCCACCAGCTCCGGTGCATTTGTCTGGCGCCCTAGCCACTGAGCTTAGCATAAATTCCTGGAGCCAAATTGCCAAATCAGAAGTAATGTACATATACAAATTGCACCCAGGTTGCCTTTGCGTAGGATTGTACCAACATAGATGCCCACCAGTAGTCTGTAAGGGCGCTTGGTTGTCCACATATCAACATTATGTGACATTAGTCTACTTAGTTGTTGCGAAATTCTGTTCGAAGTCTTCCCTCCACATGAGCTGCTGCATTTTGGTGGGTTTTTAGTGCATGTTTCTATGTGTTCTCTAGAACTAGCTCAGGGAGAGGCTTCCGTGACTTCTCTCTAACGATTCGCCTTTCCTCACCTCCTTCCACTAGTCTTTGGCTGAGGGCTGTGTTACAGCAGTTTGCTCACTCAGGTCTTCCCTGGAGCAGCTTGGAAATGGGTCTCATCTCCCCTGTGCAGCAAGGAGCCCTGGAGGGTGTCACTAGAACTGTTGCTGTGGGGTCTTAGGGGCCTCCCTGAAAACTCTCCCTTAAGCTCACCTGTGGAGAGAAGGGACAGATGAGGCAGGGTGGGGGAATGGAGTTGGAGCACCACTGTTGGGAGCAAACACACAGTGACAGGCCGCAGCTTGTCTAGGTACGCTTGTGTGAGCAGAAACAACAGGGAAATCGGGGGGCACAAGCTGAGTGCTGGCACGCACAGGGGTGGCCCACAGCTGCCTTTGTGGCTCAGCCCACACTTACTTATTTAGTTGTTGTCAAATACTGTGCAACCCGAGCTGCTGCCTTTCTGCTGTGCGGTAGGTTGGTCCACGGATCCCATAGGAGTACCTGCTTCGCGCCAGGTACTGACATGAGCACTGGGGCTACGTGCTGGGGAGCTGAGTGAATGTCCGGCCCTGGGGGCCAGTGACAGAGGGAGAATTATCCTCAGCCTGGAGGGATGGCCTCCCATGCTCTGTGATGTCGTTTCCAACTTTCTCTCTTAGAGACATTTTGTCATTGCAGCTGGCAGCCATGTGAAAGCCACTCCCTAATGGTGTGAGGGGTCTCTGTGGCCCCTTTGTTTGGTGTGCACACACAAAAAGCAAATGCCACCTGTGCCAAAACCTGATCCCCAGAGTTAAGGAAAAGTCTGTTTCCTTTCCTAATGTAGCATCTGGAAGAAATAGAAAAGAGCTATTTCCTAATTACCGTTGAAGAATATTAAGCCAACATTCATGTGTACTTTTCCCCTCCCTCAGTCACTCAGGACTTGAAAAAACATTTCCACCCTCTCACCCTCGCACTTAGCATCTTGCCTGTGTGACTGACATGGTGAGCCTGGCTTGTCGGTGGCTGTAGGGCCTCGGAAGCAGTAGGCGGTCTCTCCGACCTCACTTACCTGCCACATACCTTCCTGACGCTTTCCTGCCTGCCCTCGGCTGGTTTGCTCCAATCTGCGTGGCTGGATTGTGGACTGTATTTCTCTTTGTTCTACTAATGACCTGAGCTTTTGCTGACACAAGTCCCAAAATATATAAAGGAAACTGACAAAGAATATCAGCTCCTCCTCAAACCAACTTGCCCTGGCCCTAAACAGAATAGCTCCTTCCCATGCTAACTGGCCGAGCTCGGCAGACGGACCTCTGCAGTTCCCGGGAAGAACAGCTTTCTGTTTAAGCCATCTTAGGAAAACTTCACCTTTTTAAAACATTTTGACTGGGGAAAAAACCTACATGAGTGATGACTTTTCTTTTCTTTCTTTTCCTTTTTTCTTTCCTTCGTTCGTTCGTTCATTCCTTCCTCCCTCCCTCCCTTCCTTCTTTCTTTCCTTCCTTCCTTCTTTTTTCCCGTATGTGTATCTTGTGCCAACATGACTTAATGACCTGAAACTGGCTTCTTGGAATCCAGAAAAACTATCTTTTCAATAATACTGAAAGATCTTTTCCTTTGACTAAAAACTAATACCTTCAATTTTAGAACTCTAGTTAGAGGTTTATAGCTCAAATAAAGCCACATGTAAATAAGAGGATGCTGAAGAATTGTCTGACATCAAAAAACAGAGGTTTCAGCTCTTAAAAATTGTTCAGATCAAATATAAGGAAAAAAATTAAATTAAATATTCATAATGTTTAAGAATCATTTTAGACATGAAATGCTTTTGGATTCTGTTATTTTTAAATATAGCAACAGAGAGATTATCTATGATGTGAGAAAATAATTATATGGATGTCATTAGGATTGTAGGCTAACCACCATGGTCATCTGTTGGGGTGGGTAGTTGTGCTTTTCACTGCTTGGCTGGCTGGTGTTACTTTATATAGTTAGGCTTTTGCAAAATTTGTTTTACATCAATTTCAATTCATTTTTTTAGAAAAACTGTACACTTTCACTTACACTAATTGCATTCTGATTGGATTATTTGCTATTTTTGTTTTGGGGGGTTTTGTTATTGTGGCTGGAGATGAGAACAAGATGAAAAACTATTTCCAGTATACAACTGGAAGAGAATCTCTCTGCCATGTGTGACACTGCTTGAGGAGACAGTGCTAGTGACAGTTGCTCATTTTTCATGTTTGTAGTTCATTCCAGTGTATAGCGGACATTATTTAAGATTATGAGGACAGATCAAACTAATTGCACAGTTGTAATCCTTGAAGAAAAAAATATGATATTCTTACAACTCAAACTCCCAAGGCAGGCTGTCTCTGTTTAAGCTCCCGACTTCACAGGGACAAAGGTGCTGAAAGAGCAATGCACTGACCATCAGAGTTCTTTCTTCATTCCTAATTTGTTCTCTGTTCCCAGTCTACCTGTTTCCCCTTTCCCTCATCAGAGCTGCCCCAGGATAACTGCAGTCTGGTTCATGTAGGCTAAATTGACAGTAGCCACTCAGTGCAAAGTTGGTTGGATGTTTGGGTAATTAAAGAAATGAAGACATATCTTTGCCCTGTAAAAACTCATAATCTTTTTTATGTTTATTCATACTTAGTGTGAAAATATTAGTGTGAATATGTTATATATGTATAATATAATGGGTTGGTATATAAAGAAATGCTATATGAAATTGTATGTGGAAACAGTGATTAGGACTTAAAAGTGAAGGAGATAAATTCAGACAGGGACATGCTAGCCAAGACTTGCGTCTCTTATGGGTTCTCATTTTATCTCCATCCCGAAGACCTTGAGAGGCCCCGAAGCCAAGAGCTTGGGGTGGAGGTCGGTGGGAGGACATTCCCAGCCAGGACAAGCTGGGAGCCTGGCGTCCTCAGCAGAGGTGAGGAGTGATGCATCAGAGGCACTTAATCCAGCAGTCGGCACCTTTCAAATCCTTGTCCACCCTTATCATTGACTTGGTTTTCAGAGCTATCTTGTGAAGCGGATGGCAATGGCAATGCCCTCCTATAACAGGCAGAAAACTGAGAAGTAGGGGATTGAGCAACTTCGTTGGGTTCTTATAGAATCGGGAGTAGAAGCTCTCAGGCCCCTGGTGTCCCACCCCCCCCAGGGCCTAACTGCTCTGCAGACCCACAGAAGAGCCCCCCAAATGTGCAGCTGGAAGAGGCCAATGAATGTAGCAGAGTAGGTGAGTGTGCAGACCCTGGAGCAAGACAGCTGTGTTCAGGTCTTGTTGTGGCCACTTGTTCAGGTTGTGGCCTTGGGCACAGTGTGTTCTCCCTTCTGACCTGGGTCTTTTCATCTGTAGCGTGGAGAAAACAGTGGCACTGACTTGCGGAATTTCAATGAGGGCTAAATCTGCCTGTGGATGGCTCCTAGCCCGGTTCCCGAAGAGGAAATCGCTGTGCCAAGTCACCATTTGCTGTTGATCTTGTCATTCTTATTACTGAACCCCCTATGTTCCTTTCAGATTAAAAGCATAATCTGTCTTCCTTCATAGGGCAGGACAAAAGAGGCCCAGGGAGGTGGCACATCTGGATAGGGAGTGGAGAGGACCCCTTTATAGCCTGTCACGACTCCTGCTGGCTGGCACTCTTTCCCCTTGTTCATTGTTCACACATGGCCATCACCTGAGTTATTTCCTCCTTCGCAGTGTTGTCAATGAGCATACCAGAAACCTGTGGGGGTGGCTCACAGTCGCATTCAGAGAGGCCGAGGCGAGTGGATTGCTCGAGCTCAGGAGTTCAAGACCAGCCTGAGCAAGAGCGAGACCCACCTATCTACTAAAGTTAGGAAAACTAGCCGGGTGTAGTCCCTGCTGCTCAGGAGGCTGAGACAAGAGGATTGCTCAAGTCCAAGAGTTTGAGGTTGCTGTGAGCTCTGATGATGCTACAGTACTCTACCTAGGGTGACAGAGTGAGAGCTGTCTCAAAAAAAAAAAAAAAAAAGAAAGAAAAGAAAGGAAGGAAAAAGAGAGAGAGAAAGAAAGATAGAAAGAAACTTCTAGGGAAGAGAATGTGCTTACTCTCTACAGCATGGGCGGCAGTATGGGAGGAGGGGTGGAATTCTCTGAGCAACCCGTGGGATCACAAAGGCTTTCCACTCACATGCTGGTTTTGATGACCCTGGACCTGAGGTCGCACAGTCTGGTCTGGACCTTGTACAGCTCTGGGAGGATGGCCATAGGAACAAAAGAAGAAATGTCATCCCCTGTGGCTCCCGTGGATGCAGTGATGCTTTTGTCAGCTTTCTGTTGCTAGGGCGCAGGTGAAGACCTGGCATGGGCTTTCTGCTGTGCCTTGGATACTGGGTCACTCTAAGTGGACAGCAGGTCATTTTTGTTACATTGTCTGAAGAAAAGATGCTAGCCCCATAGCTGTGACTTCTTTAGGTTGCATCTATGTTCTGTTTCGACTTACTGAGCTGCTGCGCATCTCTGTGTGTGTACGAGAGAGAGGATGCTGGCTGAGGCTTGCTGCCTCAGTGCCTCTCTGTCCTATTCCTATAGTCGAGGCTCAGTTTGGTTGGCGACCCCAATTTTCCTGTGAGAGGTGGGCGTATTATAATCATAAGGCGTAGGCCTTTGCAAGGTGAGTAGTCAAAGCCCTTGCGGTGTGTGCTCCTGAGCACCACCCCCCTCTCAAGTTTCTTGGCTGGAACTTGTCTTCAGTCCTCACACCCCAACTGGTCCCAGCTCTAATCCCGATGTCTGGGTGTCTGGATCTCTCTGGCCTTGATCTCCTTTCTGAGCTCAGTGACTGGTCTCCTCTCTGAAAGCACGTGGTCTTGCTGGCTCCATGCTGCAGCTGCCAGCCCTGGTGAATGTGGCAGGTGTTGGCACCGACCCCACCTATCAAGCCACGCCAACGGCAAACTTAATTTTTAGGTAGTGGCTGTTACATACAAAAGATGGTAACCTAATAAACAGGGCCATCCATGTATTAATTGACCCTGAAAATTACTATACTCAGAAGTTGAGGTTTGGGTCTCTATGAATAGAGGATATATAATAATAAACTCAGAGGCATGACCTTTCACTTCTTTGATCAAAAACTGTAAGATACTCATTATCGATTTAGTATGATTAAGTGTGCCCTTGAACATGAAGTGGACACAGTTAAAAGTTGAGAAAGAGAAAGAAAAAAGAGATGCATTATAAGCTAAAAAAAATTACAAAAATCATGGGCAATTCAACAAATACTTGTTTACTACATCTTGTGTTTGGCGTGAAGGTATTTAAAGAAGAGAAAAACAAATCTGTAACACCAAGTAACTCAAAAGCATGGATACAGAAATGTACAGCCATCTTCATTTGGACCAGACTTTGTCTAAGGAAATGCTATTATGATGATAACACCAATTAGAAGAGCAAGTAACAAATTAAGCTTTGCAGTAGACTATGTTACCTACCACTGTAGTCTGCTCTGATATTTTGTTTCTTCTGTGGATACACTGTGTAGTGAGCCTTTCATCCTCTCTGTGTGCAGACCCTCACTAGGCCCATATGTGTCCACCTACCATGACCTCTCACCCATTCACCTGAAGTCTGTCCATTTTTCTCCATTATTCTCTAGGACTTTACCAGCTATATAAAAGTCATTTTCATGTTCTGTTTTAGGCATGGTAGAATGCCACTGCCTATTTTTTAAAAACACCTTTACATAGGCTGGGTGTGGTGGCTCACATCTGTAATCCTAGCACTCTGGGAGACTGAGGCGGGTGGATTGCTTGAGCTCACCAGTTCGAGACCACCCTGAGCAAAAGAGAGACCCTATCTCTACTAAAAATAGAACAACTGAGGCAAGATTATCACTGGAGCCGAGTTGGAGGTTGCTGTGACCTATTATGATGCCATGGCACTCTACTCAAGATGACAGCTTGAGACTCTGTCTCAAAAAAACCCCCCAAAACCCTTTATGTATATAGTCATGAAAAAGTAAAGTATTATTGTTTCCTGCTCCTGAGACCAAGGGTTAGTGGCTTGTTAAATATAGGCTCTAGGTTTCAGAAGTCCTGGATGCTGCTTGGAAGAAAGAACTTTGTGTAGCTTACTTGAATTCCCACTCATCAAATTCTACTTACAAATGTATTTTATTTAAAAAAAAAAAAAAAAAAGGCTTGGCACCAGGATCTCAGTGGTTAGGGTGCTGGATATATACACCAGGGCTGATGGGTTTGAACCCTGCCTGGGCCAGCTAAACAACAATGACAACAATAACAAAAAAATAGCCAGGCGTTGTGGTGGGCGCCTGTAGTCCCAGCTACTTGGGAGGCTGAGGCAAGAGAATCGCATAAGCCCAAGAGTTTGAGGTTGCTGTGAGCTGTGATGTCATGGCTCTGTACCAAGGGTGACATAGTGAGATTCTGTCTCAAAAAAAAAAAAAAAGAGAGAGAGAGAGAGAAAAGGAGAGAAATATACTGGTTTATGAGCTACTGCCCAGTAGGGGCATGTGGTGTTGATCGCTGCAGTCCCTCTGGCTCAGGTCTAGGTTAAAGAGAGCTGGACAGGCTGCCCCACTCCTCCCAGAGTGCAGGGAGTTACAATTTGGCACATGTATCAGATTGATAATCAGATGACCTTTTGTCCCAGGCACAAAAGGTGCTGGGTGAAGGGCAGGCCTAATTAGAATCATTCTATTAAGTGTCTCCACTGTCATTAATTGCCAGTGGTGCATGAGCTCATGATGCCCAGTCCTGATGGAGCCATAAACTAGCTCTGAATGTCAAAACTTGAACACATCCCAGCTTTCCCCTGGATTCTGTTTCCTATTCCCACCTCCCTGAAGCAGAGGTCAGGCACGCTGTTTTGAAATACCAGTGAAATTTGCAGTTGGGGAACCATACATGTATGTTAACTTCAAGGAAGGCAGACACTCCTGAGAGGGTCTTGGGGGCCTTAATAAAGCATTTCAAGGAAGCAGAGTATCGAATTAATGCTTTTCGTGCTAAAAACATTAAGGTATTTAAGTGTGTTATTCTAATCCCAGTTTCAGCCTGGGGACAGAAGGATCTAATATCTTTTATTTAAATCCCAGCCTTCCTAGACGGTTCCATTCTTCTCAGTCTAGTACAGGAAGAGACAGACTATAACTGATTTCAGTGAATATAAAACTGCATATAAGTTACTACACACAGCCTGTCTAACTTTTTTATTTTTTTTAATTCGAGATAGGTTCTCTCTCTGTCACCTGGGCTGGAGTATGGTGGCAGGATCACAGCTCACTGCAACCTCGAGCTCTTGCAACCTATCCAATTATTACCTAAAATGTACTTGCCTAGGTATTAATACATTCTACATAGTTTAGTGGAAACGTTAGTTAGAAGCTAGATGTTTGTCAGAGTGCTGTTTTAATTGCTGTTTCCTAGATATGTGATAAAATTGTCATAGACACAAGTACAGATGCATAAATTCTAAAGCCCTACGCAGAATATACTTATTTCAAAGCGAGCCCTTTCTCCCTTGCAGAGTAAACTGATCTCACACAGGCAGGGCGTCCTCCCTTTTCTGACGGCAAGTCTCAGCTGCATGGGCAGCTTTATACAAGCAGTGCACGACTGAGATTTAAAGGGTTTTTGTTCAGTTGGTAAAGAATATCAAGTTGCCCTCCCTACCTACAATTGCACAATGGTTGATCTGTAACTTCTAGCTTGCAGAGAAGAGAACCCTCATAGGATGTTGATAGCAGTCACCCATTATGTAGTAAATATAAGATCAGTTTAAAAAATGTGAATATCCCCATCTCTAAATCAGTTGTGTTGACTTTTACCCTATAACATTTTTGTTTTCTGAGGAAATTTTTAGAGCTTAGAATCAGGCAGTTTTTAAATGCAATATAAGGGTAATTTCAGGTGACCAGAATAGCTAGTTTTAAAATTCATTGTACTCAAGCACCGAGTAACCCACCTGAAGTGCGAGATGCTGCATACATTAAGACATTAGCAAGGTTGCTTTTCAAGGTCTTCTAAAAGAATTTGTCATCCTTTACAAACATTTGTATGTTTGTAATTTCCCCTTTATAATATATATTTTCTAATTTTAATATCAGATGTATCCAGATTAAGTAGAATGATTTTGAAGTATTTCTTCTTTTTCTATTGTCTACAAGATTTGGCATGATCTGTTTTTTGGAATTATCTTTTATTTTTATTTATAAATATTAGTTATCTATTTTTTGAGACTTTGGGAAAAAATAAGAAGTTAATTGATGACTCCATACCGATCCTCAGAGTCAAAGCATTCTATAATAGACGTATTCTTACTTGACAATGTGAATGTTACTTTCTTTGCATTACTATTATTATTGCTTAATACTTTGTTGCAGCAATGGTCTGATTTCTTTTCTGAATGTATTCATCTTCATTTGTTCTTTGTGAGGTTTTTGTTTCTAGTCCTTACCTTAAACATTGTTATTGTTGTTAAATTTTAAGCCTTTTTAATTTTGTGAAGGCAAAAAGTGGAAACCCAATAAACAGATGTATACCTAAAAATAAAAAAAAAGTAAAAAATAAAAAAAAAAAGAATTTGTAGAAGAACCAAGATTATTTTGAGGGGGTGAGAAGGTGTGTACATAACACTGAAATAATAAAACTTTATATATTATTAAATATTGAAAATTATTTAAATGAACCCTTTACTCATGAACAGATTAGCAAACTGGGGTATATGTATACCATGGAATACTATTCGACCATAAAAAAGGATGGAGACTTTATATCTTGTATTGTATTAACCTGGATGTAGTTGAAACAGGTTCTTGTTAGTAAAGTATCACAAGAATGGAAAAATAAGTATCCAGTGTACTCAGTACTAATATGAAACTGATATAAAACCAATATATAAACAACTACACATCCATGTGAAAGAAAAACACAAGAGTATTTAAGTGAGGGAGAAAAGGAAGGGGGAGATTGGCAAGTTCTCACCTATGTGTACAATATGAGGGTTTACAGCACACACCTTGGGTGAAGAGCTCAACTACAACTTAAACTTTACCTTGGAAATGGAAACAACATAACCTAAACATTTGCACCCTCATATTAATCTGAAATTAAATAAAAAGTAAATGAACCTTTTAAATAATAAGGAAATTATTAGTAAATATTAACATAGTTTTGCAGTAGCAAATTTATATAAAGTTATGTTTCTTAAAAGATACCCTGCTTCCCTTACCCCTGCCCCTAATATACTCATAAATACCTTTTTTTGTGAAGTGTAAAGGAGAGCTCAAATCCTGTTTTGTAAAGTTAAATTATAACTATAGAGTCTATTCTGGAATATGGAAACATTTAACCTTAGTATTTTTGAACAATGGAAACTTACACCCTGTTGAAAATCATCTTTGTAATTACAGGATGCTGTGGGAATTTCAAAATTTCTATAATTTAAATGTAATATAAACTGAAATGTATATATTAAATTCCTAAAATTACCATAAAATCGCAGCACCAAGATGAAAAGCAAGATACTTGTACAATTCACTGCTTTTCCCCTCTCCTTTGCACAGACTCCTATTGGTGTGACCTTGGCATCTGTTTGACCTGCATTGTAACCTATAGGAAAAGGGTCTTATGCTGATATTGGTGAAATACAGGAGATTTATAAAAGCACTCTGTTTTATCCATTCCAAAATAAGTAATGCTGTAGGTACATCTGGGTTCTTAGATTAGTCAGCAAATCCTGAAGGCTATTGACTCGTATTTAACAAGGGTGGCTGGGTAGCATCAGGGTTCTTAGTGATTTTATGCATATTTGTATCACCAATAATAAGATATACATCATCATTTTATTCAGTCAGCAAGTAAAATGCTTGTTCTACTGGACACTGCTGTAGTTAGTAGTAGTGTAGACATACTACTAAGGTATGTGAGATTGTGCTAGAATTTGATTTTGGGTATGAATCATTGTACAGAGAGTACACACATGATGAGGCAAGCAAAGTGTAGTGGCATGCATGTGTCGTCCCAGCTACTTCAGAGGCCAGGAGGTTGAGACCTGACTGGACAGCATAGTGAGACCCCATTTCAAAAACAAGACCAAAATAAAACATGTTGAGGTACATAAATATAAAGATCTAGATGATTTGTATCACACGGCACTCCTGTGACTCTTCATAATGACCTGGTAAGCTGATGACTGTTAAACCCTCAAGTGCTTATAAGAGTGATACACAGAGGCTAACAGTGGGTTTATAATAGTCACAGCATTCTAATCTAAAGAGGCAAAGACTAGGCTAGATATTAGCCTATCCTGGGAGAGCTCTCTGTGATTAGAGGCAAAGACTAGGCTAGATATTAGCCTGTCTTGGGAGAGCTCTCTGTGCAGCCAGAGATTGATGCTAGCCATATGTCATTTAAAACCTGTAACAAAAGGCCTAGAATGCTTTTAAGGACATGAGCAAAAAACAGAATCAAGAACACCAGCATGTTGATCAAGAAGTTTGCAAACGATGTCCATCTAGACCACAGGAAAAATGGGATGCTTTCATCTGTTTTCCATCAATGATGAATTTAGATCTCATAGAGGTGTCCAGGCATTTTTATATTCCTTTCATCCTCACCATCTGTGAGCATTTATTGAACAGATGGATGTGGGATAGTTTAATTAGATTTAGATATTAGACTCATGTATTAGGTATTTGTATATCTAGTTAAGCTATGAGATTTTTTTAAAGTACTGCAATTTTTGAAAAATTTAGGATAACTGACTGCTATAGGGAAAAAACGTATTATTTTTTCAATGGTTATTTTTATCAAAGAAAATCCCATTTGTAAATTATCTTTAACTGGAAAAATAGACACTTTTCTAAGTGAAACCTTCTGATACACTGGTAGGACTTTGTTTTGTAGTTCTTTACTATGTATGTTAGGCTTAGTATTGATTAGTTGATTTCTGTGTCATGGAATAAAAGACCTACTCAGACCTGCATGTCTTATTTTTGGTTATTATATTCCCATACCACCATTTTACAGGACACACTCAGGTTGGAAGAATATTTTAAATGCAATCCCCAACCAAATTTATACTTGCTAGATTTGGGGATAAAAGCAAAGAAGAAGAACCTGTGTAAACAGAGTTTGAAGAAATGAGATGATATGCATTGTTTTCTGGTAATAAATTGTCAGTTGTCACTATGAAAATTTTGTCTGAATCTCATGCCATGGAAATTTAAGCTTAGCCAGAAAACATTTGTACCAGAAAGAACTTGTGATACTGTGTGGACCAGTCCTAGTGACTTGAGCATGGTTTCAGAGATACACAGCATCAATGTCACCCAGGAGCTGGTTAGACACACATTTGTAAGTTCCATCCCTACTTTTTGGTCTGAGTCTGTCTTTATAAGCTCTCTGGGTGATTCTGATGCTCACTTAATATTTGAGACTCATTGATCTAGGCCAATGGGTTTCAAAATTCCTTTTTGTCGTAAGGACAGCCTAGGTAATAATGATGCTTTAAAGTCCAATTGGTGAAAATGTTTCGCAAGTCTGGTTAATTGGTGAGTGTTTGGGGTCTCTTGTGTCTACCTAAGTATAGTTTATTATAACTACTGATCTCCCTGGACAAGCCTGTAATCTAGACCAGGCCCTTTATGACCAGTGGGGCAGCTGAGATCTGAGAAGGTAAGGGATTTGCTTCAGTTTGCTAAGACGGTATTTCAAGATCAGAATTTAGAAAATCTCTCTGAGACCAGGGCTTTTGTAGATCAGATAAATTACTGTATGATCACTAATTCTATAAAATAAGCTACTCAAGGTTTTACTTAAATGTTATGTTGGAAATAACTTTAGAAAGCTAGTTTTAAAATTTTAGGAACACATATTCCGTAAAATGAGATACTACAGGATGCTGATTTTTTAAAATTTAGTTTCAAAAGGAAAACATATTACGCATTTTAGAATCTATTGTGTTACCCAAAATGGATAGAACACCCCTCTAGTTGACTAAATTTGTTGGGTTTATATTTTTATTTATAATGTACCAAAATAGGTTGTAGAAGTGCCCCCATGCCCCCTAGCATGGCTTACGTGTACTCTGGGGTTTTTATTTTGGGAGTTGAATTATTACATGTTGAGAATACTTATTAAGTGTGGCATGTAATTTCAGGTCACAAATTAAGATTAAGATAGAGCTGGTTTGTGCTTCCTGGCAATTCAGCGTACTGAAATACTGCATATTGCTGAAGTGGAATAGTGCCCCCTCAGTTCTACAGGAATTAGCTGTTTGACATCTGGTTTGAACCCCCAGTGTGTGCTAGAATTATGTTTTCTCAAGGCATTATAGCTGAGGGCATAATAAATCCTTGATGAGAATTTCATGTTCCTGAAACACTGGAATACAACTTGCTTTATATATAATACACTGGTCACGTTTTCTCCTTACTTTTGCTCTTTGGGAAAAGGCAGCTGTTGGATGTTCACAGATTGCACTTTCAAGCCATCAGAATCCTGACTTGACTTGACATACGTGAGATCCAAATCCCAGAGTAGCAGACCTAGTGAATCTATTTGACTCGATCTTTATTACCTGCTGGTTGGTTTATTGCAAAACACCCTAACAAAAATTCAGCAACTTTAACCTCTAAGAAAATCTCAGATCTGCTGCTCCTTCCTTATTCCATGATCCTTGCATCCCACCACAGTGCAAAGTGACCGGGTTTTTGCCTCCTGGGTTTTCTTCTCTCCAGACCACCTCACTTTTACTGACAAAGAGACCAACTTGCTTAGCCACCTGGGTGACTGTCATAGACTCTCAAGGAGTTGCAGCCTCAAGCCTACCCATACTGTGTAGGGTTCTATTCGGTGATGTCTTTGTGCGTGCTGAAGTGCTGAAGGTTCGTGACGGCCTTATCAGCGAAGTTCTTTTGTTTGTCTGTCTATTTATTTTTGAAACAGGGTCTCTCCTGTGTCACCCAGGCCAGAGTGCAGTGGTGTCATTGCAGCTCACTGCAAACTCAAACTCCTGGGCTCAAGTGATCCTCTTCCCTCAGCCTCCCAAGTAGCTAGGACTACAGGTTCTCACCACAACGCCTGGCTAATTTTTTCCCCCTACTTTTTAATAGAGTTAGACTTTTGCTGTGCTTCCCAGGCTGGTCTTGAACTCCTGGCCTCAAACAGTCCACCCGCTCTGGCCTTCCAAAGTGCTGAGAGTACAGGCATCAGCCACCCCACTTAGCCTATTGTTTGTTCTTATATACTAAATAAATACTTAATTACAATTAATATTTTCTCTTTCAGACCACATAGATTTATATCGGGTCTTCTTCCCAGATGGCTTAGGAGTTTATGAAAAGCTGCCCACCATCCTGGCCTTGTGGAAATACCCTCATAGGTAGCAGATGCATGTCTCCCCTACTTAGGGCCGTGATTCTGCATCATTTGGCTGTGGAAGACCTTCCAGCCCAGCCCGGGATGCCCGCTCCTGACCTCTCTGCCCAGACTGCTGTTCAAACCCTGTCTTCTTTTCAGAGAATGAGATTCCTTTCTTCTCTCTTCTTGCTCTGGCTCCCTTCCTGCACTTTCTCATGCCCTGCCATTTTTCTTGCCCTTATGTAAAGACAGATTTTATAGAAAACTCCCTTGTCAGCTGTAGGCCATAAATGATGTACCAAAAGGCAGAAAAGGGGTCTGCGCTAGTTCTCTGATTTTTGGGAAGGCATGTCCAAAGGGCCTCTCTGTAGCTAGTTTAGCTGCCTTCGGCATCAGCAGGGCACAAGTGTCCCACTGAGCAAGGGGATCATGCTTAGGCGGTGTTTTCAGTTAGTTTCGACTTGTGTATTTCATCTGCAAAGTTGGCAAATACTTGAAAGCCACAAGCTACTGTTTTCTGAAAGCTTTCTTTGCACATGAGCATAAAACGTATGTATTGAATTTGGAGGTTGTCCAATAACTATTCTTTCAATGCGGCTGAATGTAGATTACAGCTGTTCGGAAAGAAGCAGGCAGTCATGGTTTCTCTTTCTTCTGTCACAGAGTCTCCCCTCTGCAGAAGTCTGAGATAGTGGACGTGGTGAAAAAGCGAGTGAAGGCCATCACCCTCGCCATCGGGGACGGCGCCAACGATGTGGGGATGATCCAGACAGCCCATGTGGGTGTGGGAATCAGTGGGAACGAGGGCATGCAGGCCACCAACAACTCGGATTATGCCATCGCACAGGTGAGCAGCATGCGTGGCCAGCTGTCCTGTGCTGTTGACAGTGATGGCAGCTGGGAATGAGAGCCTGCCCCTGACATCTTGTCCACCCTGAGACCTTTGTCACCCCCTTTGAGGTTGCTGGCTAGATGAACCCACGGGGGCATTTGGACTTCCCTGTGGTTTTGATCGTGTGTAGTCGGGAGACCTTGTCCTGCTGGCTGGGTTTCTTTTGGCCAGCTGCGGGGGTGGCCCGGCTGCTCTGCCCTGTTCTGCCACGTGCTCCTTTCTCTCTATGTGCCCTGCTGAAGAGCAGCTGTACCGTGGACATCCATTCTCACTATCCTCTCCTGGCCTCACCCCTCCGTCCAAAGGCACTGGGGCACTCTGATCAGGTGCTTAAGGTCAGGGAGGAGCAGTGATTTACAGCTGCTGCCATCTCTGTAATCATGACAAGGGAGCAGCCCAGGACCAATGCTGTGAGATGCATTGCTAAGAGCACAAGCCAGATGTGGGCCTTAGTGACCTCATGGCCAGTAGCAAACAACCTCCTGCAATTAGGCCAAGTTCAGTCCATTCCTCTCTGAACCAAGCATTGCATGTAGAGGCTTCCAGCCCTGGTTACTGCACTGGTGGCCTGATGATGAAAGGAACGTCTGCTTCTTAATGACAGCCAAAAGGTGCAGGAAAATAGTCAACCTCATGACCTCCAGAGTACATATCTAGATCCACTGGCCTTCTGGAAAACTCCAGAAAACCTAGACATCACAGTGAACACATATTGTTTCCTACTGTCTCCAGATTGTGATGTCCGGATTAAATGCCTACTTCATTGGGGAGCCAGAGTTCACTGGTTACTGTAGTTTTTAGGATTTTGAAGAATGTGTTAACCCTAGACATGTGAACACAACGAATAATGGCTTCGTCCCACTTCAACCTGAAATCAGGGGCGGCATATAAAACAGAATGAGTTTCTTACTGCCCCAGAGCTACAGGCTGGCTCTCTGCAGCTTTGGGGCACCACCTCCCCATAGGAGGGCTCTGTGTTAGATCACCTCTCAGACTCCTTTCCAGCTCGCCCTTCTGCAAATGCAGGGAAGAATTTACCGATTCTCCTGGCTCTGAAAAGTGCATGAAATCAATTTTGTTCCTCTGTTGATTTCAAATAAATTCTCAAGGTAATTCTTGAAGTAGGCAGGAGGAAGAATTGTGATATTACAGGTGGGAAAACTAGAATTCCTTTACATCAGGTGACCTACTTCAGGTCTGAGCAAATGTCTGGGGTCAGAGAATGGCAGACCTAAGTGTGAACTTGGGGGCTGGCCCCACACACCTGCCCGTTTACTTTCCCAAGTCAAATGCTGTGAGGCCTGGGGGACTAGCGCTTCCTGTGGTCTGTCAGCAACTGTAGATGTTATACACCCCAGCGTTATTAAATACTTGAGTTATAACATCATATGGTTGGAAGGGATCTTAAGAGGTTTCCTTGGAGTTTCAGGCAAATATTTGTCTGTCTTTTTCTTTAAAATGTCTAGGGAAAGGAGATTCCATGACCTGCTATATTGAAACTGTATTCTGTTAGGATGGGGAAGCCAGAACAAATGCTCTCTTCAAATTAAAAGCAGCAAAGAAGGGTGGAGTGGGAGTTGCCTTGGGATGTGGCTTCCCCTCCAGCATAGCAGTCGCCTATGCCAGGAGAGCTCTGAAGGCCTGTGTGTCTGAGGCCTCATTTCCCCATCCCTAGTTGTGTTCCTGATTAGGTGGGGTGTTGTTACCACAGGGCTCGTTCTTGCCACCCTCACACTCTCCCTAAAGCCAATTGTGCCTTAATTACTGCACTAGAAATGCCACAATTTGGTGACTTCCCTTGTCCCTATTGAAATGATAAAAATCTCTGGTTGAAGTTTATGCCTTGTGCTTTATCTGTTTATTGTAATGTGGATGAATTTTTTGTATTGGACTTTTGAGGAAATACCCTGTAGGATTAAATACAGAAGTGAGAAGATATTTAGCTCCAAGATTTATCCTTGGGGAAAGTTGTGGGTGTCTATGTGTTTGTGTCTGTGTGTTTATCTCTGTGCAAAGCTCTGGTTCCCTTTCTTTCCTGCCTCAGGGTATGTCTGGGCCCAGGAACAGCTCAGGGACTGAATGTCCTCTGTCTGGCTACCTTGCTCCGGGAAGCCTTTGCTGTTTCTATATAATATTGAATCTGTTCTCCTCAGGGGAGAATCTTTCCAGCCCCCTACCCTCTTAATGTTTTCTGAATGACCTCATGAAGACAACATTTTGATTTATGTATGTATATGTATGTATGTGTATATATATATATATATATATATATATATATATATATATATATTTTTTTTTTTTTTTTTTTTTTTTTTTTCCTGAAAACAAATCATCATAGCACTCAGGTTGAAGCATTCTTCAGGATGATTCCAGCAGATGTTCTCTGTGCCCATTGAAGTTTAACACCAGGGGATCCAGGTCAAATACAAACTTCCTTTTTATTTGTTTTGCTAGTTATTTTATGATTCCCAATTCCCCTTTGGAATCCTTAATGAGCCTTTTTGGGGAGTTTTATTTTTCCATATGTACCTCCTTCTGCTAATTTGAAGTCATCATCTGGATGTCAGAGTATGTGGGTAGGCCTGACCCTGATGTCCGAGAAGAACTTGCTGAAATGTGACTTCAGCTGGGATGTGGTTCCTTCTTTAGTGCTAATAGGAATGTAGTTTCCTCTTGGAAAAAAAAAATGTTTTACAAAAAAGTATTGTCTTTTTTGTCAAGATCTTTCTTTCTTTTTTTTTTTTTTTTTTTTTTTGAGACAGAGCCTCAAGCTGTTGCCTGGGTAGAGTGCTGTGACATCACAGCTCACAGCAACCCCCAACTACTGGGCTCAAGTGATTCTCCTGCCTCTGCCTCCCAAGTAGCTGGGACTACAGGCACCCACCACAACGCCCGGCCATTTTTTGGTTGCAGCCGTCATTGTTGTTTGGTGGGCCCAGGCTGGATTCGAACCCTCCAGCTCAGGTGTATGTGGCTTTCGCCTTCGCCGCTTGAGCGACAGGCGCTGAGCCGGGATCTTGCTTTTTTATACAGACTTATATTTAATTTCAAAAGTTACCTGAAATTAATAGGAAATTCACAATTGTAAAAGAATATCTAATGTTCTGGACGTTCTTAGTCCAGCCGGATTGTCTCTCCTCACGGTATAATAGAGCTCACGCTTGTGGGATTTCTGACACTGCATCTGAGGACAAGGGAATTAAGGTCTTCATTCAAGACAACCACGGGCAAACTGAACCCTGCATGTGGTGAGTTAATTGTATAGAAATGTGACTTTGAACAGAATTGCCCCAACAATACACTCACGCCGGAGCTTGACACCATCTACCTAAATTTCCTTCCCTCCAGCTTGAGGTTCTCACTGTTTAAGATTTCTGTAAAATAGAAACACAGATGGCAAAGCCAGGCTAATGGAAGGCGGAGGAGATATGATTCGAGTGGTACCCCAAGAACCCTGCCCCGAAGAGGATTTGTATATTTTGTTGGGGTATCTTTGATGACTCCTATCTCAGAATGCAAGAGCCATCACATTGCTCTCAGCTTACCATCAATCACTGCTCCTGACAGCAAGAGGTGCTGTTTACTAGTTGGGGCCAAATAAAGGAGAATAAAATGGGTCCAGAAGTAGAGGCAGGGTGTGCGTCTATGTGTGTATAAATACTTATGCTTGTGTGTGTGTGTCCACATTTGTGTCTGTCCATGTATGTATGCCTGTGTGTACATGTCTCTGTGTCTATGTGTCTATTTGCTTATATCTGTATGATTTTGTGTGTGTGTGTGTGTCTGTGGGTATCTAAGTGTGTCTGTGCGTCTCTGTGTGCCTAATTGTTTTTAACCTGCAAGCTGACAGAGGAAATAGTTTGTACGTGTGCATTCCTTTTTTAAAAAAACAGGACGGTTTCATGAGTGTCCCTGACCCTTTCTTCTGTTGTTACCATAAAATTTGTGGTTGTTTAAAGGCATTTGATTCTCATTTTACTGTTTTTTTTTTTTTTTTGAGACAGAGTATCATTCTGTCACCCTGGGTAGAGTGCCCTGGCATCATAGCTTATAGCTACCTCAAACTCTTGGGCTCAAGCGATCCTCTTGCCTTGGCCTCCCCAAGTAGGTGGGACTACAGGTGCGAACCACAATGCCTGGATAGTTTCTCTATTTTTATTTATTTATTTATTTATTTATTTGAGACAGAGTCTCACTGTGTTGCCCTTGATAGAGTGCTGTGGCATCACAGCTCACAGCAACCTCAAGCTCTTAGGCCTAAGCGATTCTCTTGCCTCAACCTCCCAAGCAGCTGGGACTACAGGCACCTGCCACAACACCCAGCTGTTTTATGGTTGTAGTTGTCATTGTTCTTTGGGAGGCCTGGGCTGGATTCGAACCTGCCAGGTCCAGTGTATGTGGCTGGCACCCTAGCCACTGAGCTATAGGTGCTGAGCCAGTTTTCTATTTTTAGTAGAGACAAAGTCTCCCTCTTGCTCAGGGTGGTCTCGAACTCCTGAGCTCAAGCAATCCACTTGCCTCAGCCTCCCACCCACTGTACTTTTTGTTGTTGTTGTACTTTTATTTTTTATTTTTTATTCTTTTTTTATTAAATCATAGCTGTGTACATTAGTGCAATCATAGGGTACAATGTGCTGGTTTCATATACAATCTGAAATGTTTTCATCAAACTGGTTAACACAGCTTTCATGGCATTTTCTTAGTTATTGTGTTAAGACATTTATATTCTCCATTTAGTAAGTTTCACCTGTACCCTTCTAAGATGCCCCTTAGGTGTGATCCTACCAATTACCCTCCCTCTACCCCAACCTCCCCCCTCCCATCCCCTCCCTTTCCCCCTTTCCCTTTCCCCATATTCTTATGCTATAATTGGGTTATAGCCTTCATATGAAAGCTATAAATTAGTTTCATAGTAGAGCTGAGTACATTGGATAGTTTTTCTTCCATTCTTGACATACTTTGCTAAAAAAAAATATGTTCCAGCTCCATCCATGTAAACAAGAAAGAGGTAAAGTCTCCATCTTTCATTAAGGCTGCATAATATTCCATGGTGTACATATACCACAATTTATTAATCCATTCATGGGTTGATGAGCACTTGGGCTTCTTCCATGACTTAGCAATTATGAATTGGGCTGCAATAATATTCTGGTACAAATATCTTTTTTATAATGTGATTTTTGGTCTTCTGGATATATACCTAGTAGAGGAATTATAGGATCGAATGGCAAGTCTATTTTTAGATCTCTAAGTATTCTCCAAACATCTTTCCAAAAGGAACGTATTAGTTTGCATTCCCACCAGCAATGTAGAAGTGGTCCTTTTTCTCCATATCCATGCCAACATGTCTGGTTTTGGGATTTTGTTATGTGGGCTAATCTTACTGGAGTTAAATGATATCTCAAAGTAGTTTTGATTTGCATTTCTCTGATGATTAAGGATGATGAGCATTTTTTCATGTGTCTGTAGGCTGTGTGCCTATCTTCTTCAGAGAAGTTTCTCTTCAGATCCTCTGCCCACCCTGAGATGGGATCACTTGTTTTTTTCTTGCTCATACGTTTGAGTTGTCTATGCATTCTGGTTAATAAACCTTTGTTGGAGGCATAACCTGCAAATATCTTCTCCCATTCTGAGTCATGTCTGCTCTCTTTACTTACTGTGTTCTTGGCTGTGCTTAATCTTTTTAGTTTGATCAGGTCCCAGTACTGTATTTTCGATGCTGCTTCAATTGCCAGGGGAGTCCTCCTCATAAAATATTCACTAGGCTGATTCCTTCAAGAGGTTTCCCTTTAATTTCTTCAAGTATTTTTATAGTTTAATGTCTTAAGGTTAAATCTTTAATCCAGTGAGAGTCTATGTTAGTTAATGGTGAAAGGTGTGGGTCTAGCTTCAGTCTTCTACACAACACCAGCCAGTTCACCCAGCACCATTTGCTAAATAGGGAATCTTTTCCCCACTGAATGTTTTTAATTGGCTTCTCAAAGATCAGATAACAGTAGGTAGCTGGGTTCATCTCTTGGTTCTCTATTCTGTTCCATACATTTACCTTTCTGTTTTTGTGCCAGTACCATGCTTTTTGATCACTATCAATTTGTAGTATAGTCTCATGTTTGGTAGCGTAATTTCTCCTGCTTTGTTTTTATTTCTGAGTAATGTCTTGGCTATTCGAGTTTTTTTCTGATTCCATATAAAATGATGTATTATTTTTTTGAGATCTTTAAAGTATGACAATGGAGCTTTAATAGGAATTGCATTAAAATTGTATATTGCTTTGGGTAGAATGGACATTTGAACAATGTTGATTCTTCACAGCCATAAGCATGGTATGTTTTTCCATTTGTTAGCATTTTCAGTTGTTTCTTTTCTTAGTTTCATAGTTCTCTTTGTAGAGATCTTTCACATCCTTTGTTAGGTAAATGCCTAAATATTTCATCTTCTTTGGCACTACTGTGAACGAAATACAGTCCTTGACTGTTTTTTTAGCTTGGCTATTGTTGGTATATATAAAGACTACACTGCAGATTTATGAGTGTTGATTTTGTAACCCGAGATATTGCTGTATTCCTTGATCACTTCTAAGAGTTTTATAGTAGAATCCCTGGTGTTTTCCAGGTATACAATCATATCATCTGTGAACAGTGAACATTTGATCTCTTCTGACCCTATATGGATACCCTTGATAGCCATTTCTTCCCTAATTACAATCACTAAAACTTCCATTACAATATTAAAGAGCAGTGGAGCTCTTTAACAATGGAGACAATGGGCAGCCTTTATATATACCAACAATAGCCAAGCTGAAAAAACCGGTCAAGGACTGTATCCTGTTCACAGTAATGCCAAAAAAGATGAAATATTTGGGTGTTTACCTGCTGGATGTTATCAAAAGCCTTTTCTGTGTCAATTGAGAGAATCATATGGTCTTTGTTTTTTAATTTATTTATGTGCTGAATTATATTTATAGATTTACGTATATTGAACCAGCATTGAGACTCTGGGATAAAACCTACTTGGTCATGGTGTATAATTTGTTTGATGTGTTGCTGGATTCTATTTGTTAAGATTTGTTGAATATTTTTGCATCAATATTCGTTAGTGATATTGGTCTATAATTTTCTTTTCTCATTGGGGCTATTTCTGGTTTGGGGATTAAGGTGATGTTTGCTTCATACAATGTGTTGGGTAGTATTCCTCCTTTTTTTGTTTTTTGAGAAAGGTTGCATAATTTAGGTACTAGTTCCTCTTTAAAGATTTGGTGGAATTCTGATGTGAAGCCATCTGGTCCTGGGCTTTTCTTTTTAGGGAGATTTTGTATAGTTTATGCTATTTCAAAACTTGATGTAGGCCTGTTCAACATTTCCACTTCATTCTGGCTGAGTCTTGGGAGGTGGTGTACTACCAAGTATTGGTCAGTTTTCTTCAGATTTTCATGTTTCTGAGAATAATATTTCTTGTAATATTCATTAAGGATTTTTTTAATTTCTGAGGAGTCTGTTGTTATTTCATCTTTACCATTTCTGATTGATGAAATTAGAGATTTTACTCTTTTTTTTTCTGATTAGGTTAGCCAAATGTTTTTCTATTTTATTGACCTTTTCAAAAAACCAACTTTTTGATTTATTAATCTGTTGTATAATTCTTTTGTTTTCAATATCATTTAATTCTGCTATAATTTTGGCTATTTCTTTTTTTCTACTGGGTTTGAGATTGGAATGTTCTTCCTTTTCCAGTTGCGTGAGATGTCCCATTAAGTTGTTAACTTCCTCTCTTTCTGTTCTCTTGAGGAAAGTTTGCAGTGCTATAAATTTCCCTCTGAGGACTGCCTTTGCAATATCCCAGAGGTTCTGATAATTCATGTCTTCATTGTCGTTTTGTTCCAAAAATTTGGTAATTTCCTTCTTAATGTCGTCTATGATCTGTCTATCATTCAGCATAAGGTTGTTTAGCTTCCATGTTTTTGTATGAGTATACAGATTCCTGTTGCTACTGAGTTCAACTTTTATTCCTTGATGGTCTGAGAAGATGCAAGGAATAATTTCTATTCCTTTAAATTTGCTGAGATTAGACATGTGACCAAAGATGTGATCAATTTTGGAGTATGTTCCGTGGACTGATGAGGAGAATGTGTATTTAGTTTGGTTAGGATGAAATGTTCTGTATATGTCTGTTCAATCCAAATGTTGAATGGTTAAGTTTTAATCTAAAATTTCTTGCTTAGCTTCTTACTGGAGGATCTATCCAACACTGCCAAAGGAGGTTTAAAATCTCCAACTACTATGGAGGTAGAGGAAATCAAGTTGGTCATGTCTGTTAGAGTTTCTCTTATAAATTGAGGTGCATTCTGGTTGGGTGCATAAATATTAATAATTGAAATACTGAGTATTATTACCCTTAAGAAATATGAAGTGTCCATCCTTATCCTTCCTTACTTTTGTTGGTTTAAAGCCTATTTTGTCTGCGAATAAGATTGCAACATCTGCTTTTTTCTGTTTTCCATTTGCCTGGAATATAGATGACCATCCCTTCACCCTGAGTCTATATTTATCTTTTAAAGTATGATGAGATTCTTGTATGCAGTAAAAATCTGGCCTGAGTTTTTGTATCCAGGCAGCCAACCTGTGCCTCTTTGGAGGACAATTTAAGACATTCACATTAATTGAGGATATTGACAAGCCTGGTAGAATTTTGGGTATCAAGTTTTTCGAAAGTCCAGTGGACATTTTTAATCCTTTGGCCACTGTGAAGTTGGAATTTGATCAAAAGTTTCTGAGTGAGTTTACTTCTGTGGTGGAGGATTGTGCTCGTCATTATGGAGGACAGGTCTGAGAATATCGTGGAGAGCTCGTTTAATTGTGGCATATTTCTTCAACATGTGAATGCCATTAAAGTATTTAATTTCTCCATCATAATGAAACTCAGTTTAGCTGGATACAGGATCCTGGGTTGAAAGTTATTTTTTTTTTAGGAGATTAAAAGCTGATGACCACCCTATTCTAGCTTGAAAGGTTTCATCAGAGAGATCTACAGTTATTCTGATATTTTTCCCCTTGTAAATTATGGTTTTCTTATGTCTGGCTGCTTTCAGAATTTTCCCCTTCATATTAACTTTAGTGAAGGTAATTATGATGTGCCTGGGGGATGTCTTATTGGGGTTGAGTTGTGCTGGGGTTCTGAAACTGTCTGCTATCTGAATTTCACAATCTCTTGTCATGTCTGGCAAGTTCTCTTTCATAATTTTGTGAAGAAGAGCCTCTATGCCTTGTGAAGCCACTTCTTCACCTTCAGGGAGAATATTGCTTTTCTTCTAATTATCCCAGAGCTCTCTTGAGAGAATGATCAAGTTTTGCTCTCCATTTCTCTTCTTTCTCTTTGTGAGTTTGGGAGCGTTCGAAATCTTTGTCTTTAGTGTCAGAAATCCTTTCTTCTGTTTGCTCCGTTCTCTTACTGAGGGATTCTATTGTATTTCTCAGTCTTTGAGGGCTGCAAATTCCTGTCTCAGTGTGTCAAAATCTTTGGTGATTTTGTCTTTGAATTCCTTGATTTCTTGAGACAACTTTTGAAATGCTACTTGAATTTCTAATTCCAACTTTATCTCTATTCCATTGATCTTATTCGCAATCCAAATTATGAGATTGGTTTCTGACATCTCAGCCATCTGTTTATGAATAGGGTCTTCTGTTGTGTCCACTAAATTGTTCCTTGTGGGGGTTGATCTACTCTGGTTATTCATGTTACTGGAGCTTTTTTGCTGATTCCACCCAATGATTATTTTACACTGTTGGCTTGATGAGCAGTTAAGGAGAAGTAGGGTTGGGGGCTCCAGGAGTAGTGATTGGCCAGTCTGTTGCTCAACAGCTGGGTCTGGTGTCTGTACCTTTTCCCCCAGAGCTTTACCAAGGACCCATACAGTGCTATGGCCTGAGAAACTGTGGACCTTCTTGGTGTGGTGGGGCTAAGTGGCTCTGTCTTATTTTCAGCTGGTTTCTGTCTTACACTGGTGAATCACTTACTCTAGGTTGAAGTCTCCGCTGTTGTGAAATACCAGCAATTGAGTCACCCCGCCCCCCCCCCACAGACAACAATTGGGAAAGGAAAATCAAACCCTTCCACAACCACACACCCAGGGTATCACTTTGGATAATCCTCAGGTGATTCGCCCAGTTCAAGAGGTCCAAATCAATTGTCCCAGTCAGCACTAGTCTCAGGTGGGAGAGTTCAAAAGGTTCCCAGCAACTAGATAGCAGGGGTCTGCTGGCAGCTCGAGTATGACTCGCTCCAGTGCTCTGTGAAGTCAGAAATACCCACCCAGCAAATATATTAGTCTGGGAAGGTTGATGTCTCCTTTCCCATCTTGCACCTCTGTCACACCCAGTCACTAGTAACCCCACAGGGCTGTGACCCAGTTCCCTCCAATGAGCAGATGCTCTAGGGGTTTGTGCCTGCCTGAGTCACAGGGAGATCTTATCTCCTCAACCAGGCTGCCATACTCTGCCAACATCCAGCAGGGGGATGTGAGTCCCTACAACCTCCGGTGCTTAATGGGGGCTGGGGTATTTCACTCAGTTCCAACCCTTCCCCTGTTTGATGCTTCTCACAGAACAGAACAACTTCGCAGAATTTATTTCTGTCCCAACTATGTTCCCTGGTGATTGGATGCTTTTTGAGCAACTCTTCCTTGCTGTGCCACCAGTCTCAGCTGCAGTTTCTGCTACAGTAACAGACAGAACAGGCACTTAGCTGTCAGTTCCAGCCATTGCCTGCCTGCCTTTGTCTCAGCTTTGATTCCCTGAGGGCCTGGTGCGTCTGAAGCTCAGTGAGGTAGTCCTGTGGGTCAGCCCTGCCCTGGGAGTCTGCTGACTTTACATGTGTGTATTCTAGTCCCTGCTCCGCCCAGGCTGGTACTGCCTCAGCCTACCCTTTACTCACGGGGCCTGCGTTTCTGTCCCAGATCTGTTCTGCCAGTGGCTGCTACCGGAGAAGATGCCTGGCTTCTTCTCATTGCCCAGAGAGACTTGGAGTGTCCTTTCAAAATATCCCCAGGGGTGTGAGCCTTATTGATCCTGCTGCTGCAGCTGCCTCAGGACACTACCACTCCTGTATGGTTACCTGTCAGCTGACTATCCTCTCCCTTCTCCCGTGCCGGAGAATCAGCACAGGTCAGCAAGAGCCCATGCCCTGTCCACACCCCTTGAGAAAATGCTCAAAAGTCTGGACTCCATGGGGGACAGGCTTCCAGACCTTGGGGTGAGAGTGGAGGGGAATGTTGGGAGTTCAAAATTGCAGGTAGAGAATATATACAGTTTTATACAGTTTTATGCCTGGTAGGAGAGTGCCATGGCACCCTAGTAGGGGAAGAAGGTCCGGTTTTTAGAGGGTCTCTCCCATGGGATAAAATGGGGAGGATATTTGAACTCTGCTCGCTTGTTTGTATGGAGTATACTGTGAGCTGTTCTCATGGGGGAGGGGACTCCTGTCCACTTGGTAATGGATTTTGTACCTTTTGTTTGTATCCTTGGGGTCATAGTCCACCTCAGCAGGGTTGATGTGCATTCTTCAACCTTCTCTCTTGGCTCAGATCTGAACCTTTAGCTTTCTTGCTAAACTTCTGTCCTTTAACTTTTCTTCTGGACAAGAGCCTCTATGGAAAGCTGGCTTCAGTTGGCTATCTTGTCTCTGCCCTCCCACCCACTGTACTTTTATTTTAGTTCGAGAAGTCACCTTCTTTTAATAGTTATGACTCTAAAAAACCATTAGTTTAAATGGAATCTTGTGAGGATGACAGTTGGTAGTCAAGCATGTTTGGGGAAAACGAGAGTTGTGTAGATCTAAGAGAAGATCGTAGTTATTCTCCTTGAGCCTGAAATCTCTGCCTTTAGGGAATTGTTTTCCAGGTACATGGAGAATCTGGTTTTTTCCATCTGCCTTATCTGTCTTTTGCCCATGAGGACATTTCATGATTTTTATTCCTCAAGGATTGGCTCTTCTGATATTTTTTTCTTTTTTTCTTTTTAGTTTTCCTACTTGGAGAAGCTTCTGTTGGTTCATGGAGCCTGGAGCTACAATCGGGTAACCAAGTGCATACTGTACTGCTTCTACAAGAACGTGGTCCTGTATATCATTGAGGTAAGGAAGGGTGATGCTTGTCTTCCAAGAAGACGGCCTTCTCACAGAACATCTTTGGATATTTCAAGTCATATCAAGGAAGGGTTTTGTTAATGTAAAATTAAAGAAAAGATGCTGCTGTTACTCATTAAAACTTGGGTTTCCATAACCTCCCTTGCAACTGGGTGTGCCACCCAGGTTTATATCTCCTTGTCCAGGCCTTCCTTCTCCCTTGTACTCCCTCATTCCTCTGTTCCTTTCTATTCTGCTTCTTCCTTTGTGTCCTTGGCCAGAGGAGAATGTTGCTGTCATAACCACCCTCCAGGATAAGCAAAGCCCAGGCAGAAAAGCTCACACCTTCCCAAGTTGATAATGTGACACTGTGGGGAGACCCAGTCAAGTTTTTCTTTCCTAGAATAAACAAGGCCTGATTTCTTGCTGTATGTCTCATAGACTCTGCACATCTCCTGAACATGCATTCACTGCTCCTGAGCTACTTGGACACTGGTACTTATGTGTGGAGGGTGTAGCCGTGAAGGCAGTGGGCAGTAAACCAGCAAAATCATTAAGGCTATCACAGAAAGTTTCTCAAGATGCTGATTCAGTTAGTAGTAAAATGAATGTGCTTGCTAGAGGGAGTATGCCCAAGAAATAGTGGACAAGGCACCTTCGGTTTGATGTCAGTACCAATCACCCTCTGTTGTAAAGGTACAATATTTTTTGAGAACATCATGACTAATAGATTTCCAGATGTTTTTCAAAAAGAGGAAGCAGGCAAGTCACTCTGTGGAGGAATGTAATGCTAGTTGCTTATGTTGTTTTAATATTTTATTCTATCATGGGTTATTTTATGCTTGATTTCTCAGTGCTTGGCAAAGTGTTAACCAATGCATAGACCAACTTTTTCTGATGCAGTCTCTGATATATTCAGCTCAGATAATCTAACAAGTACCTTGCTAATATAACCATAACTGTTTCTTTGTTAAGTTCTCTTATCATTCCTATTGAATCATTCAAGACAACTATATAGGTTCATGTCACACATCTGGTAACTAAATTGCTAAAGGTTTTTACCAGGTTGTACAAGCTGTTCACTGCACTAGCCTACCCAACCAAGAGGGGAAATGAGGCAGAATTGTAGCCTTTGTTGCTTCATCTCTGGAGCTGCCCAGGGCCTACCTAGAAATAGCAGTGTGTTTTTCTAATTTGCACAGTGGGTAGCCTCCTCGATAGTGCCCAGGTGGCACTGCATCTGCAGAGGGCATACCTCTTCTAGTTCACACACGAGCTCCTTGTGGCCTGGGGAACAGCCCTGATTCTCAAAGAATGATCCAAGCAACTATAAGAGATCTGGGTAAAGTCCTGAAAACTGACTCATTCTTCTTAATTTGAATCCTTTGTGTGAGACACATCCTGTCTGTATTAGCGAGTATTATTTCTCTAGTAAGAAAATACATAGCAGGGCCTTGAGAGATGTGAAGTTGTAATCGCCATTTTATACTTCTCTATAAAGGTCATAGAAAAAAAATTGCCATTTTGCTAGGAATAATGAGGTTAAAATCAATAATCTAAAAAATTATCCATGATTTGTCTGCTGGTCTTGTGCTGTAATATTCAACTCAGTCCACTCTGGCTAAGAACTTGTAGATGTTGGGGTAATGGGTTTTAGGGTTTCTTTCTTCCTCCTGCTCTTATTTCTACAATTCCGTTTTGGCACTTAAAGATGTTTGTCCCTCGCCTTTTCCCACCTGTTTTTTTTTTTTTTTTTTTCTTTTTTTTTTTTTCCTGTTGCTTCTGTGATAGGAGTCACTCCTGACGGTCACTTTGGGTCATAGATGATAGTGTGATGGGGTTTTGGAATCCTGTTCCTACATCCCACCCCAAGTTTTTTGGCATTTCATCCTCTTAGAGCTCTTAGCTTCTCAAGGTTTCTTAATAATCTGGTTTTCCTCACAACCAGCAAATTATAGATAGTTTAGACTTCTTATCAAGACACTTCATGGAGCTCCCAACACTTTTACTTTCCAGAGCATTCTCTAGGGCCCCTTCTTAGTCATTTACACCTACTATCTTACTGCCTTTTTTTTTTTTAACTTGAAGTGGGCTGAGGCTAGAAGAATACAGTTTTAATCTGTCTGAGAAACTCTGTTTAGAGCATGTCCCTGAAAGTGCCAAGTGAGTGCCTCCAACCAGTATTTCAGTTGTGACAGGGTGACAGTTTTTAATGAATGGTCCTTTGTAAACTGCCTTTTAAAGCATTCTCTATAAAGTTTGTACAAAGCCATGATTTAAATTTAAAAAAAAAATGAAAAGTCTCTTCCACTCTGTACCCAATTTTCTATTTAGTATATCTAGGAGGTATTCCTTTGAAAATCCAGAAAACAAAATCTTTGGCTGAGCCCAAATTCAGACCAGGTCTGCCATTGCCAGATTACTTCCTTTGCATCAACATGTACTTCAACAGTGATTGTAAATATAGGAAAGTACTACTTGAATGCTGTTTTAGTGTATTTTGAAGTGGAAGATCAAAGACTATTTATTGTATGTTGATGTGCTGATTTGCAAAGAACACTTTTTTTGTTCTAAAGACAACCTTATAATTAATCACTTAAGTAAGAATCAATTAAATACTTAGGTCTCTTAAATGATCTTCTGATAACCCAAGGAGAGTTCCTTCACAATAGCCAATATGTTCTTATCTCAAATGTCTTCTGAGATGCATAACTTCCTAGTCATTTAAAAATAGTTTGAAAGCAATTGGGCAAATTAAAGAAAAATACACACATATAAGCATGTATGTATGTGATACATACCTTAGGACCTTAGCCGTTAAGATAGCGGATCACTATTGAACTGCCAGTAAATACTGTAGGGAAGAGCTGTAAGCCTGTGATATGATGTAGCCTGCTGACTTGGCATACCCATGGAAAAAGGGGAATTCTTCTATGCAAGGAACACACGAATGTGCTATCATTGCTGCTTGAAGCGTAAAGTCCTCTGCCCTCACCCCTCATCCCCTGGCGTATTCTATGTCCTGACCTTTTCCTTTGCAGTTACACAGATATTTATACATGCAAACTATCCATGTTTTTTAGATAAATGTCATTATGCTATGTAATCCTTCTACGACTCATGTTTCAGGTAACACGCATGCTGGAGACCTTTCCCCATTACTACGCACAAAACCGGTGCGTGGCATTTCACAGTGTGATTTCCTACAATCTGACCACTTCCTGCCTTGGTAAATCTTCCAGTCATCTCGATTTCACTCACAAAAAGCTTTGTGGAATAATAGCTTGCTCTCTATGAAAGCCATGACTCTTCTACCAAAATGAGAGTGATCTAATTAGACTGTTTTCCCCATGGTGCCTTGAATACAACATGTGCTCAGTTTATGTGTTTTTATGTGTACAGCAGGCTGATGAATTATCTAATGCCTATAGAGCGTGCCACACAAAATTTATTCAGGCCATGGTACTCAATGGTTCAAGTGATTTAAAAAATGGAAACAGAATGATGGAACCTGTGGTTTTGTGGTGGCTCCGTTAATAGGTACGCTTAAAACTAAAAATGCATACAACCTTTGCTTCCATCCCTTAGCTTGCTGTCTTAATTTAGTACATTTTACCTGCTATGTTCCAAACACCCCTCCTCGACCATTTGTAATGCAGCCAGGATAAGATTTCTGAAACATCTGACCAATTCCAGTGTCTGGTACAATCTCGGGAAGGAACAGAGGTGCTCAAAAATGCCCTTCCAACACTCACATGTCTTTTGATAAATCCCCTTTTCTTTCCCCAATCACCTGCCCTCCATGATCTGGGCCCCACTGTCACCAGCCTCATCTATCACTGCATCCCCCTCACTTTGTTTTCATCAGTGTTATGGAATTATAATTAACATATAGAAATACACATCCTTTTAAAGTGTTCTGTTAATTAAATTAAAACTGGATATATATTTTTTGGAGTGGCACCTGTGGCTCAAAGGAGTAGGGCACTGGCCCCATATACTGGAGGGGGTGGGTTCAAACCTAGCCCCGGCCAAAAACTGCAAAAAAAAAAATAAAAAACTGGATTTTTTTTTTTTTTAATCATTAGAAACAAACTGGTGATTCCTGTCTGCCCCCCATAGACAATGACAAGAATGTCACAAAGCCCTGGAGATGGAATGGCGGTGATGGGATGGTGATGGAATTGCCTAAGGATGGGAACATACTGTAACTGTAATATAGATGTGAACCACTGGAGCTGTACACTTAAAAAGGGTTAAGACGGTAGACTTTATGTTGTACATGTTTGAAACACAATTAACAAAAGAAAAATAGAGAACTCATAAGCACCTTGCTGCTCTCATCACTGTGAGGGAGACAAAAATGTGTAAAGAGGGCTCATATGCTTTGGAGAGCTTGTTGAAGTTTTGGAAAACAAACGTTACATGTAGTTTTGTTTTGTATTAAACTAATTAAATGCTAAGTTTCAGGGATGTTGCCAGATGGACCATATTTCTCTGAAGGTATAATTCTGTTGCAGGGTAGAATACTCAGAGCTGCAGGGCCTTGTGGGCAGATGGGATTCCTGCTAGAGGGGGGCAGGTTCTCCGTGTATATGTCTTGGGGGTAGAGATGGGGTAAAATTAGCACAGAGAAGGAAGGAGGAGGGCTGGAGAGGGGATGTAAATGGCCAGGAAGGGAATCTGAATAGCTTGACAGGAGTATTTTTGCAATTGAAAGCTGGGATTCCTCTTTCTCCATTTTAGAATTGGCAAATTACATGGCACAGGTGATTTAAGAAAATTTGTCTGTCAATATGTAGGGCATATGGTAACCAGAAAACTTAAATGTAAATTTGTAGTTCTAATCCTGGAGTATAAATCGTGACCATTATGTAACTTATCTTTCCATATAATTTTAAGCAAAAAGCGAAGACTGATTTTAAAAAACTCCTTTTACTTTTGACAAAGGGAGGGATTTACCTTAAATGCAAAGATTGGGAGTGAAAAGGTTAGGGAAGGAGTCCTTTCAATTGCTGAAGTCCTGATCGAGCTCTCTGTGGAATCTCCTAAAGAAGAAAGGCTGAGTAAATTCTTAAGTCCCTAGACCATTTAACAAATTAAGAGTTAGTTACTGAGAACTTCCTGAATAGAGTACATTGCAGAGCCCAGCAGCATCAGCTTGTTAAGCGTTTCTTAGGTGTGCATTTGTCCAGGGCCTTTCTGAACCCCTGTGAGAAGGTTATTTGGAATAGATACAATTTTTAATGGCAAAACAATTCAAAGGTAAAAATAATAGGAATATGACTTGAATTTAACTTACATTTCAAAACATTATGATTTAGATGTCTTGCAAACTTTGATATAACATAAAGAAGATAGCCAAATTACCTCTGAAATAGCGATGAGACTTAGAAATTATAATGGTGATTCCTAATACAAGGAATAACTTTAACATGTGGATATTGATGTGAAAAATTGGGAATTATATACTACTCGGAGTGGCTCCTTACTTTTGGCTACATGTCTGAGATATTTTAGTATTTCCTTGGAGTTGTTAAACTGATATAAGATAAAGGCCAGGAGATGGGATACATATTTAGCATGGAGGTCTGGAAATATTATCACTGAATGGGAAATAGAGATTCTAAGACCACAGCAAATTTGAGAACAAATGAAACCTAAATAACAGAATTTAGTTGACAGCTAATTAAAATTTTTCATTATCTGACAATCCTCATATAAGTGTAATATTAATCCTAATAAACAAAAAAACCTCTATTCAGTTACACTATGGGATATGAGAAAAGGCTTTACCAGGCTTTCATTTTCTTTGTTTTTAAATTTTAAATGAATTATGGATCATGTATAAATTTCTATTCTAATCCAAAAAATTTCTAGTAGATTAGTCTTTTAGTTTTTTATTTACTTGCAAATGTATGTGGGTCATTAAGAAAGTTTTAGAATACACAAAAATCAGGAAACATAAAATCTGCATGAACAGAATCAAATGAAGCCCTCCCAGTAACACTGATAAGCTGAACAAGTTGAAACTTGCATGGGTGAATTAGAAAGGATGCTGTTAATTGTGTTTTTTAAAAGTGAAATAATGGACACAGTCTGTCTCCAAACTTTCATAGTGACCTACGTGTGTATATATGTATATATGTACATATACACATGCTTTTCCACTATTTTATAGCTTTATTTTCTTCTGTTGGACCTGTGAGAGTTTCTGGGCTTTTCTTATATTTTTCAGGTCATTATTATTTGAAAATAATTATGTCTGAATCGCCCTTTATTTGATTTATTGTATGACTGGGTCCTTGGTTGAGAAGCCTGCATTAAATATGTTATTGTGCAAATAAGCAGTGGACTTGGTCAGCCCCATTGCAATCTGGTATTTTTCCAAGCAGTAACCCAGGCTGTACTGTAAGTGATGAAAAGTATTACTGACTTTGGTGTGGAGTTCACTTCACATGTTAGAATTGACAGAGAATTATTGTTTGAAACCAGGGTCACAAAGTCATTAACTTTTTCTCCTTTAGGCTATGATGCATGACTTACTGTGCCTCAAAATAATATGCTTCCTCTGGACATGTAAGAAATCTCATTATGATAAAAGACAAAATTCCTGATAGCTGAGCTTTCCTCTTCTGGTTTGTGTGTCTGTCTTGGCAGAGGTGGCCTTATATTTCCTAATATAGACTCTTTTATTTGTGGGACCAGATTGGCAGCTACGAGTTTAATGTTAACATGCTAATAGGTAAAAGGCAAATTGAAAAGTACAATTGACATATTGACCTGTTTTTGAAGGCTATGGCATCACCCGTTGTGAAGCCATCCCTTTTCTCTTAAAAGCTTAATCAAGTGCTGACCCCTGTCTCTGTAACAGGAAGAATACCAAGACCAAGGGTAGTGGGCCAAGCTCCATGAAGTTCCTCATCTGATATGAGATGGAGGAAGAGAGAAATACAGTTGTTTCTCAGTATCCACGAGAATTGATTCCAATGTTGGCCCAGCATTGGGCTTTACTGCAGGACATGCAAAGAAACCAGTGGTACGGTTTTTTTTGAGAAAAGAAAAGCTTTATTGCAGGTTTTAAGCTGGGTTTTTTTGAGAAAAGAAAAGCTTTATTGCAGGTTGTTGGGCTAAGTTCAAATCTGTTTTTTTGGTTCTGTGGGCAGGGTGAGACTTGGTTGAAGTCGTCTTTTTCTGTGAATGTTCTGGGCTCAACAACTTATAACTTCTTGGCTCTGTGCCTATAAAGTAATTTGATGTTCTGTTATCAACAGAATAAAGCTAAACCTGTCCCTGTGGTTAAAAGACTGAGTAGGGCCAGTTAGAACAGGTTCTGTGGTTCCACTGAGACATTCCCTCTTCCTATATTCAGATACCAAAATCCTTGGATGCTAAAGTCCCTATGGCATAGTATTTGCATGTAATCTATACATAACCACCTGTGCGCTTTATTTTTTATTGAGTATATACAATTTTTGTATATTATACCTCAATAAAGCCAAAAATTAAGATGTATGTATGTGTGTATATGTGTATGTGTGTGTGTGTGTGTGTGTGTGTGTGTGTGTATATATATATATATATAGACATACATACACACACACACACACAACTGTTTTGAATTGCATGTGAACTTTATGGACGCACTATATATACCTGTATCCTTGCTCTATAAGTACTTTTCTTAAAACAGCATGTAGTTTTAAAACATCTGATCAAAGAACATTTGCTTTTTTTTTTTTTTTTATTAAATCATACCTGTGTACACTAATGCAATCATGGGGTACAATGTGCTGGTTTTATATACAATTTGAAATAATTTCATCAAACTGGTTAACATAGCCATCAACGCATTTTCTTAGTTCTTATGTTAAGACATTTATATTTTACATTTAGAAAATTTCACATGTACCTTGTAAGATGCCCCATTGGTGTGGTCCCATTAATTACCCTCCCTCCTCCACTCCTCCCCGCTGCGTGCCCCTCCATCTCCCCTTTCCTCTTCTTCTTTGGGCTACCATTGGGTTATAGCTTTCATATGAATGCTGTAAATTGGTTTCATAGTAGGGCTTGGATACTTTTTCTTCCATTCTTGACATACTCTGATAAAAAGAATATGTTCCAGCTCCATCTATAAACATGAAAGAGGTAAAGTCTCCATCTTTCTTTAAGGCTGCATAATATTCCATGGTGTACATATACCACAATTTATTAATCCATTTGTGGGTTGATGGGCACTTGGGCTTCTTCCATGACTTAGCAATTATGAATTGGGCTG